>CAAKHG010033462.1:36173-50362 GCA_901007715.1 Dactylopterus volitans
TGTGTTGTGGGGGGGGGGGGGGGGGGGGGGGGGGCGCCCTTTTATATACGGATCTTGAATATGGATCTGTCTCAGGTGTTACCTTTATACTTATACAGCAATTTTACAAAGCACAAATAAAGCATATACGAGGAAGCTTGAACAATATCGCTGCTCCACTGATTCCATTACCAGCGCAAGACGGCAGCATTTTTGTCATAGGTTGTTTAGATAACAGTCTTCGTGTAAAACACACATTGGTATGTGTGTGAGATAGAGATAGAGAGAGAGCGAGGAGAACTCAAATGAATTGATTAGACGAGACGTGTGATTGGTTAGATGTTGGTTGTCATGTCAACTGCTCTCCGAGTGGGAGGAGATCACTGATGAGACACCCGAGGCGGTGGCGGAGCGCAAGTTCCACGGCGCCTATGTGGGTCAAACTCTTAATTAAACGCCTTCCAAGGGTTTCTAATTGTATTCCCCAGGGGCGTCTATAATTGGCGAGCAAAGGAACCCGATGTCTCGCGCTTTTTTCTGTCGTCGGAGAAAGAATTCGGAAAACTTGATCGGCGTTTCGGCGGGACTTCCCTGGCCAGTTTGAAACCCGAGTTTTTAGTTTTGCCGCTTCGGTGTGCCCAATGGACGTGGTCGTTTTACGGCGGTTGACGTCACCGCTGACATGAACCAACAGGTGTCCGCGTGCGGCGCTTCACCCGACTAGCGCGGCGACGGTCGGCGAATTCGGCTTAACAGTTATAGCCGCACCCCCCCCCTCCCCAATCCGCCTGCATTCGCGCATTTCCCCCCCGCCGCGGCTCGCCAACGTCACGGTCAAGTCTACGCCGCCACCGGTGATAGCAACAGGGGCATGTTGACGGCTGCCGTCCTCATGTCGGGACACGAGCCGCCTCGGTCGGCGAACCGCCGCCGCGCCCACTCGCACCGCTCACCGGAAGTCCGCTCCTCTTCGAGTCGCGTCTCCCGTTTGATGGGAAAAGGTTCACCGGAGCGCCGCTGACATTCACCGCCACACGAGATCAAACTTACACGTCTATTTTCAAACTTCTGCCCGGCGGCTGCACATGACGTCACAACGACGGGCGACGCAAGATGACGCAAGAGACGAAGCGCCTCATGGGACTTGTAGTTTAAACTTTGAAAACCGCTAGTTTTCCTCACATAACTCACATTTGTAGGCTTGTTATCAAATAAATGAAACAAAGGTCCTATCATTTATTTCCTATCATTTAGTTCGTATTTTCAGAGGCAGTTTAGCATTTGATATAATCCTACGTAATGAAAAAAACTTATTTTGTACAAAAAATAAACAACATATAGCTGTAAAAACTTATTTTTTGGTATTTCTTTGGAATTAATTTAACTGAGCATCTAGATCATTCACACGTCATGTTATCTACGTTCCATCAAATGGAGAATGCTAAATTCTGTGTGTGTTTTGCTGGCTAACTACCTTTGCATACTTGAAGCCAAAGAAATTATTCAACTATCAACTCATTAAGCGATATGAACTATTTATTCCTCAATTTAGTTTTACACTTTTTAAAATATTAGTGTCTCTCTTAAAATCTGTCATTGAAATGATGGACACATGGACTTTGATGTTGTTAAAGGTAAATTTTGATAGCCCTGTCACCATGGCAACGATGTTTCCATAGACTGTGACGTCATACATTTGTGCCATCAAAGCCAGCTTTATTATTCATCTTTATGAAGGTTCAGTGTTGAGGACATTTTTGCTTCATTTGAACCTCTTTTCAGCACTGCTTCAGCCATTTTCATCAGATGCTGCAGAAAATGCTTTTTTTTACTTGTACTTATCTATAAAAATCTACAATCTACAAAACTGCTGATAAAAAAACCCAAAAAAAAACCCCCACCAAACTTGATACTGAGAAACATTTTTAACCAAACTACACAACTGATGTAACACTGCACAGACTCTTGCATGTTTGATGGAGGATGACAATGTCGTTTCTGTACATGAACAGTATCACTGACAGGCTCCATGTTAAATACGAGATGCTGCCTCACTTTGACCAAAAATCAAACAAAACAAAATAAAACTGTTGATTTAAATTTAACTTAATTCCAGGGCAGCATAAACAAACAATGAGTCACATTATACTGCCTTTCTATTTTTCATTCTTCTGAAAAGTCCATGTGTGAGAGTTCAAGTGCACATTTTAATGACCACAGTGATTGATGACAAATGATTGGAATACTTCCTGTTGATAAATTAGGCCACACAATCTTGAAAACAAATATAAACAGTTTATTGAACTATTTGGACAAAAAATGTTTAAATGAGAAAAAATTCAACCAGCACACTTTAAATGTTTTGGCTTGCAGCTTGAATTCAGATGCTTGATGGGAGCAGAAAAACATTATTTGTTTATGTATTCATTTATGAGCTGATATGAACCAAACCGAAGCAGTGAAGCAGTCAATAAAAGCAACAAGACTCCCCAACCGCTGCTCTAAGCCATCGAGTCATGGATGATTTGTTTTGTCAATCTAAAACATGATTTCCCTTCTCTGATCATCAACATATGACAACATATGAAAATCGCGTCAAACCACCTGCTTTTGATCAAATTTTTGGTTTGTCCTAGATGGTTCGGCTAGTGCGTTTTCAGTTTGTCTCCGAAAAGCGTCATCAACACGCCGTACAGGAATCCACCAGTGAGGATGAGCAGTGTGCTGGAAATGGGGCCAAATGAGAGGAGGGTCCCAAACGTGTATAAGATCAGCAGCAGCAGCAGTGTCCTGTAGCTGGCCAGCAGACGCAGGCTCAAACGTGGCCGGCGGCTCCTCTGCAGCGTCCGCCAGGATACTGGGCTACACCTCAGTTTTGTAGTTGAATCAGGATCTGTCAGGTAGTGACGACTGAGGCGACCAAGGAAGTCTGGCCGAGAACAGACCGCATCCATGTGACCTCCATACTGCAAAGATAAAAGAATATGGGAGTTTAGGACATTACCTTGTCATATGAGCACAAATGCTTGATTTTTGGTGTAGCTCCCTCTATATTGCTGATTAATGCTCTTCTATGTTCTCAGGCTACCACTGAGTTGGTTTGGTGCTGAACAGTTAATTTGAGAAGTGGTTGGTCACATGGCACCTTACAATATCGATCATAGCAGCTTTCAAGAAGCAAATAAAAATCCACAAACATGTAAACTTCACCAACCATTTCTGGACCAGTTCAAACTGATTCCAAAACGTTTTGTCACTTGGTTGTTCGTTCACTGTTCACAAGTAATTCTGTAATGTGACTGGTACCCGCAGACATACTCACCCTGTCATTAACTAGAGAAGAGATCCTGTAGAACAATCTCACTAGCAGGGCATTCTCGTAGCTCCTGATTGGCTGCAGCTCCGGGTCTCCTTGATACTGAATATCAAACCTGCGCAGTCCGTTTATTATCTGCACACAAACACACACACATATATAGATTCAGGGCCTTCTTTTCTATGTGAATCATGGTAACACACAAATCCCTACGAACCTGCATCCTGCCCAGGTCGGTTAGCATGAGTCCGTTCTCTCCAGGGACGCAGTCGGGCAGCTGCTTGCAGTTGCCGTCATCCTGAGAGGAACTCAGGTTGGACATGAGCTGAGTCAGCTGACCTTGATTCAGCTACACAACAGAGGGGCACAGTTACACAGGTGGACACACCAGTCACAATGTCTCAACATGAATTTGAACGTCTAATAACATGAACGTCAACACAGATATATATATATAAACGAGACATGATGCAAGCTCCTCAAAAGTGAAGCCTAAAAAACTCCATCCCCTTTTTTTTCCCCTCTCAGAGATGGTTTCTGTCATTTCAGGTAGTTTACACTGATACTGATACCTGCTAAGTTTAGTTCTAATTATTCATTTAATGCTATAAAAAGTGTTTGTGTCTTAATAATTGATAGTTACTCTGAGTGAAATACCGGAAGTCACAGAGGCATTTACAGGCCTCCGTTTAGGAACTGTACATAGGAAAGTCGAGATGACATGTAACACAAACTTTAAATAACTGTTATTGTCTCTTTCAAACCCTAAAAATGTGTTGAATTGGCTCCAAATTACATCACCAGCACAAGATGGCAGCTTGTATTCAAGATATTTTGGCCTCATTTTTGAACAACAGAGGCAGGTCCTCAAGATTATCATAAACGTAAACTATAATAAAAGTTTGACTCAAGTATGTCATCAACATTAAAAATGAATTTTGTCTTTATTAGGCTGATTCAAATTAGTGCATATTAAATTAGGCAACACATGATATGCATTCAGAAATATTAATTTTCAGAAAACCTGTGATGAGTAATATTTGTCTTCATGTCAGTTATCATTTGGCAAAGTATCATGGAAAGATGTTATGGAAGAGACTCATCTGACCTTGAAGATCTGACACAAGTTCTCCAAAGCTCTGTCCAGAAACTCGTGAGTCTTCTTCAGACACTCGCCACTTTCCTCAGGCTCCGCCCCAGAGAAGGTGTTGTTAATGTCAGAGGAGGCAAACCCAAACCAGGACAAGAACGAGCTGTTGGCCGCCACTTCACTGGACTGATCGGAGATCTGTTTGGCGGTCTGTCTGGCTTGTGCAATGATCTGGATCAACTTCACTATCTGCCAAAGTGAACGAGTGGGTGACATCACTGCCGGTGAACCAGCTTGTGAGTGGCGCAAAACTTTGTGATGGAGAAATGACACCACTTACTGCTCCTCTAAGCTCCGATCCAAACATCTGCTTGTACTGGCAGTCCTGGCCTTCCATGGCGTACACGTGGCTCTTCACCCGAAACACCATGTCTGTCACAACCCTCTGCCGTGACGACAAGTAGCTTCCTCCTTGGCCTGGCGTCAGGTAGCCACGGGGCTGGCGGTGATGGAGGACATGCTCGGGCTCCAGAAACAGCTGTTCTCCTGCACATGGAAGACGTTTGTTTTGTACATTTGTTCAACACGATGACGAACATTTCCATCTTTTGCAGTGTGAAAACAAACCCACCTATTGCTTATTAAATCAGCTGATTATATGAACTTTGCATGTTTGCATGATTTTTTTTTAATCAACACCAGCTTACAACAAACAAATATGATGGCACTTCATTTCGGATACTTGAAATTTTCCACTTTTCCGGGAATGAGGAGTCGGTCATTTTTTCAAGAAGCAAATCTGAATTCAAGCATATTTCAAAGCTTAAAAACATTTCTAGACCGTCAAGATTTTTTTCAAGATATACTTCAGTACAGCATTACAAAGTATCTATTGACCTCAGGTCACCTGTGTTGTCAATGAGCTTATTGATTCTGTGAAACAAAGTATTTCTGTCAGTTTTTCTTGCTTAACTTACACATTAACAGAACAATTGTTGATGTGTTTTCTCTAATCAACACATAATTTCAGCTGAACATGCCAGACATTATTGCAGCGGCTGGCTGTTGACATCCAGCTATCAAATCCTCACCTTTCTGGATCATGTCTGCCAAGTTTGGCTGAGAGAAGACTTTGGCCACCCTGAAGACCATGAGTGCATTTTTGGCGTTAACCAGGTCGGTCCTCACGGCTCTGTTCAAGAACACCTGGAAGAGCTTTGTGTACATAAGCAGGTTCTCCTGAACGAATGACTCCCTGCAAACCAGCGAGTGACTGTCAGAGACGAATCGCATACACCAGCATCTCAATATGAACACAATGACCAGCACAGACATCAACATGTCATAGCTGTTCACACTAAATTCATTTGTTTACATGAACACACTGACCATTTGTCAGGCACCGTTCTGCTTTGTTCCTGTGTAGGGTTGGTCTTCTCTCCAGTGTACCTCCATGGCTGGATGTAGCTCAACCACGTCTCCAACACCTGAGCACAACCACAATACTCTGTCCTAAGTGTTTTATACATGCTGCTTTCTTACAACTCATAATAATGTAAGACTAACAAATAACTGCTGCTGTACAGGCTCAGCCTCTGACATATGTAAGTAGCAGAAAGCCAAGAAAAATGGCTGTGTTATTTCTCTGGGAGGACAACACTGCTGTCAAAATGCTCTGTAGCAAAGAATCACTGCTGAAATTCCAAAAACATTCCCAGATTTGCTGATGTGCCAAATGTATGACAAACTGAATTGTACGATGTACATCATACTCGATAATAAATGCATGGTAAATGTGTTCACCATACAGCAAATTTATCAAATCTATGATAACATACTAAACATTATGTAAATGAGTAAAATGTACATTAAAGGGCTTGATTTACTAAAGGTTTGCATGTTCAAAATCACATGCAAACTTAATTAAGCCCAAAAAAAGTGCAATCTTATCTACTAACGGTGGCACTGAGGACTAGGTCTTTCAAAAAAGCAAAATAGTGCATGCAGTTCATTTAGCATGTTTGCCTCGATGAATATGCAACACTGGGAGGAGGAAATGCAAATAGGTAGACTTCGCACATTCAATGATTTACAAAGCTTGGAAATAATTACGGGGACTGCAATTGTATTTAATACGTTTGAAAGGAGGGTCCAAACCAGCCCAGCATCGTGCACAGATGGGTGCCGTCATTGTGGCGAGGAGGTGAAATCGCCTGAATGGAAGAATGCGTCAAGAACGAGTCTAACTCCTGTCAATGTTTTTTAGCATGAATGAAGGACAAATAATTCAGAGACATGGGCAGTCCAGTGATGACAGTTTGTAGTTGTTGGATGAGCTAAGGGCTGATTTGGAGCCAGTTACACTTCTCTCCTCCAGTACTCTTCTCCCCCCCTCCAAAGCCCTCAACCTGTTATATTTGTGGAGGGTTTTTTATTGCCATTTTTTTTTATTTGGCTCTTCTCTATCTTCTCTTAAGCTCATCTGGTGTTCTTGTTTTTTACTAGCTGCATTTACTCTCCCATATTGTGTTTTCTTCTGGTGACACTGACATTTTTTTGCCGTGGTTAAATAATGTTTTCATTTCACTCCTCCAACACCTCTGACTCCCCCACGTCGAATTTCATTTTGCGCTTACGGACATCCTTCTGTGTTTCCAAACTCTCCATGGAGGAAACCGCAAGACACACAAAACCCTCACTTAAATACGGCTGTTTGCACTGGTTATCATTTGCACGAGCAATCTTAGTTGATCAACCGCAAAACACACACCAGAAGCATGTGCAATCTGTTATATTGCACAAGTAATTTAGCGCTCTTTATTTGGCTCCTTAGTAAATCAGGCCCTGAGTGTATAAAATGCACGAAAATGTATGGAATGAATGGTTAATGTATCAAACACGTTTTTAGTGACACTCACGGCTCTGAAGGAGGCGTCAAGAGGCCAGTGGCCGAAGCAGTGCTGCAGAAACAGGTAGAGTTTCTGCTGAACGAAGCGCTGCACCACCACTCTGCAGAGACACACAGCAGTGAAGCACTAACACCGACATTCATGTCATGACAAGTAGCACATCAGTGAATCCCATTTTACTCTATAATAATAATAATAATAATACAGCTGTCAAAACAAAACTAGAATTACCACTTTGCTGTAGTGTGTCTAATCAGTCAGGTTTTAGTAAAGTCGACCTTTGAGCTTTTGGATCATTTCAGTATACAAATATTTGTAGTATAATGTAGTCAGAATCAGATTTATACCCCAAAAAATGTTTTCCGATGACATCTTAACCCATAAATAGACCCAATATAATATTATATTTTAGGAAAGTCTAAAAGTGATTCACAACAATGTTAATGCAGTTGCTACATCAGAATTTTAATTCAATGCTGGATATAAAATTAATTCAATAAGCAGTACTGATAAGATTTAAGTACTGGAAAGTACTGTAAGTATTTGGGGTGGAACAACGTTTGAGAGACAGAAGGGTAATTTTCGATTTTCAACAACAATTATATCTATGAGGGTTATGAAAAGTTCAGTATTGAGGCATATTGAGGCACATTTTTCGGTTATTCAGTATCAGTTAAAGCCTTAGCACCATGAAATAATAGGAATCCATAATACAAATAAAATACAGACAGTGAGGCCAAAGAAAGAAAGGGAAGCTGGCCAAAACACTCAAAATAACATTATAAAAAATTGCTGCGTGAAGTTAATAAGTGAGGATATATAATTATGATTGCATTATCCGAAGAAGATATATAACTACAGACCACTTATTTTTTGTCTTTCCAGCAACAGACTTTGCTTCTTATTGTGAAAAATGAAGGAGTTGCCCAGTTTTGATAATAACATAAGTATTTGGAATTTGGATAAGACACATTAGATATTTATTTAGATATGAGTATAATTCTATTTACATTGTGCACTCAGTGTTATAAATATAAAAACATCATTCAAACCAATAACGATAGTTATGTTTAAATCTGTCCTTTAATGCTTTAATCAGTGTTTGTAGCCATCGTAAATCTCTATTCAAAGACTGCAACTATCAGTGATTTAGAAAACTGATTTTAGAATAAAAATATTCTTGGGTAATTCAACACTCCAAAGTCAGATAAAAATAGAATTGATCAAATGAAATATCAAACCCTATGAAAATACATTTTGTATTCAAAAATAAGCTAGGTTACGAGGTCCAAGTGATCATTAAGGAAAATTGACAGCATCGTCCTAGAGTGTCTTTTTGGACATTTTGATTTATTAACATAACATTAACATAATCTACTCTTAAACAGATTAGGTCTGCAGCATAAGTTACCATGGCACCATACTCCATTGAAAAGTGAACCAGATTCTAGGTACTAAACCCATTAAACCCAATATTCCTTTGCTAACCCACTGATCCTGCTTTGTAGTGCAGGCCCCTGGTCATCACTTATATTGTCGGAAACACATAGCTGACAGCGGGCGGGAAGAAGAAAAAATTCTGAAAACATTCATCCAGCCATGTAAATAAGTAAAAAATTATTTTGGAGAGCTGAGAGGAATAATGACAACATTTTCCCAAGAACTATTTCATTGAAACGTTGTATGTGGTATACTGATGACACTCACCTCTTGAACTCCTCCAGCGGGCTGGTGTGAGCGTGCGAGTGCGCAGAGGGCGACGCTGACAGCTGCTCAGGCTTCAAGCTGTTGGAGAAGGCGTGTAGATGTTTCACCAGAAGACGCACCACCAGCACATGCTCCTCTGTCGGGCTGAAGGGTTCCTGGAATGCCAACGAGTCACGTTTGCACCACCAATACATGACAGATGCAGTCACCTCAATAAGCGCCCAGCTTCAACAAGCAGCCAATCAAAATGCCTTCCACTCCCAATGCAGCCATATATGCGCGAAAGGCTCAGAATACTTCCTGTTTAGTCGAGTACCGAGGCCCCACCCACACGAATCATGAAACCAGGAGGCCACACCTACACTGGATGTGTCCATATTTCGGGTATTTAAAAAAAAAAAAAGTCTAATTATCATCATAGTCACATCATCAACACCATCACCACCTTCACCATCACCACCTTCACCACCAACATTACAATCATGATAATGATAAAACAATAATAATAGCAGGGCATCTTACATTGGAACTAGAATTACTGCCTAACCGTTGTATTCCTCTGCCAGCTAATCAGGTTGCAGTTTGTATACAGGTCTCAAACATGTTGTGAAGAGAGATGCTGAATAATGGCCCAAACATGACATCACAGTCAAGTTCAACTTTCACTTTATAGATGTAACACATTGTCAATTTGTTCAATGACAATTCTGTAAAACACGTTTATCATAATCGGCATATGTATTCTTGAGTTACACCCAGTAGCATGTTTATGCTTGAATTTATAATTTTAGATTCGCAGGAACTTGATTTTTTTTTAAAAATGAAACAAATCAACCTACCACGGCCATCTGGTTGTCTAACTATGTAATGTTCCTTTTCTGAATAATCACAAAAATTTCTTTTTACTAATCTTGCCAGTATCCAACAAGAAACAGGTCTAGTTATGAAGCTTCAACTGAAATGATGGTTTCATCTTAAATGAAATATGTTTTTACCGTACACGATGAAAACTAGGTGATGCCAAGTAATTGAGTTTTGTGTGTGTGAACTGAGGTTTTTTAGATGGATATTCATTCATTCCTTCAATCATTTATTCATTCCTTCAACTAAACATGTCTGAAGTTATTACATCACAGCTGGCCCTTATGAAATCATCCAGCAAATTAATAAATAGGTGGGGCCTGGGTGCTCCAATATTGCTCACTATGACGCTACTTTGTAAACATTTCCTCTGGAAAATACTTAAAAACTACAGTCATTTCTTGGGCGCCATGTAAAGCAAAGATGGTTTCAGATGCAACGTAGTTATCTTTTGCTTTGAGCAAAGCAAAATCTGAGTGAATCAACATGTCAAGCAACACACAAACACACACATGTACACAGCAACAAACATGCCTTTAAAATACACACAGAGGCAAAGAAAAGCACAGCAACAATGCACAGCTTCATTTATGTTACTCTTCCTGCCAAGGATACTTCTCCATAGAAATTCCAACTTAAGTCACATGACTATGAGACTTGCTTTCCAAACCAAACCTGCTGCTGGACTGATCACATTGGCAGGATGGCCTATTTAATCACGCCTGAATCATATACAATAATAGAGTACAAAACAGCAGCCCTTCGTGAGGAGTTGATAAGGTCGTTTTGGAGGTACTCTGCTATTGTTTAACTGAACTGGGTTATGTTGAGAAGGGTTCTTAGTATTTTGTCTCTCCAATTCATGTGAATAGCACGGCCAAAACAATAGGAACACCTCTCCATATAAGCTAGTATAGTCACACAACCTCCAGAACAACCACAAAAAAATTCAGCTACATTAGATACTTCTGAGCATTAGAATCCAGGTGAAGGACGCTTTATTGTGTTAAATTGTATCTGCAAATCCAGTCTAATGAATTGGTTAACGAGTTACAGCTGCAACTATAACGAGACACCTGAGCTGACTGGCTGGAGGGATGGTGTTTCCCAACGTTCATCTATATGAGAGAAGTAGCCTTGACCGGCATCACATGACTGAGCTTTACCTCCAGGAGGCCCCAGAGGGGCGGGGGTGAATGAAAAGGTAAAAGTACTTGGTAGGTGTGGAGGGTCCCAGAGCCTGGTGGGGCGTGAGGTTGGCACGGCATGCTGGACATACTGAGGCGGTACTGCAGCAGCGCCAGCTGTTCACCGTGACCACCAGGAGGGAGAGGAAGATGAGGAAGAGGAAGACAACAACACAAGGTGGAGGAGAGGAGACAATAAGGGACAGTGAGGAAGAGGAGGAGGAAAGATAACACAAGGTTGATGGGGGAGTTGGCAATAAGGGAGGGTGAGGAAGAGGAGGGTGAGGAGGAAGAGGAAGTGGCAGAGGGCAGGTAGACGAGAAGGGGAGAGCAAGCAGACAGAAACAATTGTCCAGCAACATTGAGGAAAGAGGAGAGGAGACAGATCAAAGTCAAATGTTGACTGAGGAACACAACGATTCCATCGCCATGACGACAGACACCTTTCCTTCCTCACCAACGAGGTTACTGTGGTAGGGATGGGAATCATTTCACGTCTGATTGATGATCTTTACAAGCTCATTCATTATGATTCTGCTGTGGACATGCAGATCATCATGCATGCTCAACACAGGACAGTGTCTTGCCACATGCATTCCAGAAGCAGATGTCATTCCCACGCCTCATGATTAGCATCATTTTAACAGAGGGATTTTGAAACTAAGATTTTGTTTTACAACAGTAAAACTGAATATTTCCATTTTTGGTTTATAACTCTTGAAGTCTCAGTCTTTAACATTTAGAAGCAGCAAACCAGCACTTAAACATGCTAATGAAATGTTGAGGTCTTCATACTTCATACTTCATACTTCATACTTCTGGCAACAGCTGGGGAGGATCAACACACCGCAGAGTGGATATTGATCAGATCCATTTAAGTCTGCCTAGATCACTCAGATCAGGCTGACACATCTACCATTGTACACTGTATGACTGTCCACTATCTGCTTATAACACATAAGCGTGTTAAAATATGCTGCCTGTAAATGCGACGGGGACTGTTTGATATATGCACATATGTGCATATATCAAATCTACAAACTGCAAAAATCCTTCACTTTCACGTAAGGTCTTCAAGGGTGGACACAACACAAACATTTAGTACAACAAAAAGTACAACAACCTACTGAACTCAACTAGAAGCGTCATTAGTATTTGCTCGGAAGACTACAGACAGTGATGATATACAAACATTGAACAACACATGCAAATTGCGCAGTTGATGATCAGAGGTAAAGAAGGTAAAATGAACCAAACACGCCAGCATAAAGTCTTGCTGAAGGCTGGACAAACAAGAATTATCACTGTAGTCGCCCTCCACCAACCAGTCAAGTTGCAGTCCATGCAATCTATGTCTGTTTATAATATGTATATTTAGTGAAGACTAAAATAATTGCATGAATTGTATTAAGAAAAATATTATCACTGTGATTTAATCCAATTGGAAATTTGTCTACAACGTTGGTATAATCAGTGTATGACTTGTGCCGAAATACATGCTTTGTGATGTCAGAGTGTTTGACGAACAAACTCTAATCCATTCACAAATGTCAACTTGAGCCCAAGTTGACATTTGTGGTTAATTGATAGAAATACCAGGAATGTCTGAAATACCCTTAAGATATTCTTGGAATATTCACAAGAGTGGGACAAATCTCAGAAAAGTTGACCTTTGACTTTTAGATTTAAAATGTCATGCTGACATGTCATATCATTTTAATCCTTTTTGACATTTGTGTGAAAGTTAATCAGCACTTCACATTAAGACTAATGGCCAATAATATGTGTGGTGAGGTCCTGTGAACTTAACCTTTGGCTTTTGGACCACAAAAATCTAATCAGCTCATCTTTGAGTTTGAGCTGACATTTTCAAGAATGAGATGAGGGAAAACCTGAAAACATGAAATCGTTAATGTATCAACCTGTCCACATTCACTTCCGTTTTCCTCGTGTGATAACATAAGCTCATTATCGAACACTGGGAAGGTGAGCAAAGATTTACTGTGTAATTGAGAAACTTAAAGTGCAGATGACCCCTGAGCAACGCCATCGGAAGGGATTGAACACTGGTCGAATGTCACACCTTCAGGCTCGCTTGGATTAAAACACTATAGACATCTGATTGGACTGTATTTGAGGACTTGTTTAGTTCCCGTTGTGCCTCCTCAGCATTAACAGCAGCATCGTTGTGCTGTGACTTTATGTTGGCGGTTCAGACATGGCCACATGACAACATCATCACACTTGGACATGCAGCATGCAGAGGGAGCAAAAGCGCTGCAACCAGGTCACATGCCCTCAGCTGGTCACCCCCTGTAAACCAAGACTGAATTTAGACAACTGCTCTCACAGAGGAACCAGGAGATAATAATGTTCATACACACTGCAAGCAGCTCAACAACCACAACTGCTTATTAATGTCGCCCTGGTGGACCCGATGAGACGCTCAGGACATGAGGTGTCCATTACACCTGTAGTTGCTTGCAGTATGAAGACACAGAGGTGTGGGTGAAGTTCTCCCTTAATGATGATCTGCAGGACATTCTCCATGACCACAGTTACGGACAATTTCATCCCACTGGCTCAGGAGGGATTTTATTCACCACAGTTGCTTATATAGTTAATCATATTGCTATGTGACTCCTGAGTGATTACCAGTCAGGTGCTGAGATGTCTGATGATGACCAACCACAAGGCTGTCGACCAGCCTATGCTTGTAACGTGCAGGATAGGGGTGTGGGTTGTGCTCCTGTTGGGGGATGGTGCTTGTGGCCAGCCAGACAACAGCCAGCAGTGACGGGAGGAGGGTTGATTGGTATGAGAGATGCGTGGGGAGTTTTTCATTGTCTTACCTTCACCTGAGGAGACTGCAACTTCTGATACATCTCTAGTGAATAGTGATGAAGCCAGACCTCCACAAAAATCTAGTCACACACAAACATATATCATTTTATTTAACACACACACACACACACACACACACACACACACACACACACACACACACACACACACACACACACACACACACACACACACACACACACACACACACACCCCCATCCATCCATTATTTTGTTTCCAACTAATTATACTGAACTAAAAGCCCGTGGACATGGAAGTGTCTCAGACATGATTGG
>CAAKHG010033462.1:54491-81638 GCA_901007715.1 Dactylopterus volitans
TACTTGCCAAAGTGGGTCGACCTTCCACAGACAAGGTAGGGCACGCGCACACACACACATACACACGACATATTTACTGTGCTGAGCTACACCATCTAATCCATAATAATTTAATGGTTAATAAAAGAGAGTTGAATGTTTATAGAGTTGATTAATCAGTTTGAGGGCATTTTAAGAAAAAAAAACCTGAAGTCTCTGATTCCAGCTTCTTAAATATTAATATTTTGTGGTTTTGTTATGAAAGTGACCTGGCATCTTCGCATATGGACACTTGAGGACAGCATCCTAGGAAACAATGATCGACATTTATTAACAGTTTTCTGACACTTTATAGATCAAACCATATACCTGTCCATCGGGAAGATAACAGGCGGTATAAACAATCATTGGCTCGACTGGAGACAGTGAGCCGACACAACAGGCAGACTTAGGGACTGTTGGAGGAAAAAGGAAGCAAATAGTCCTTGAATCCTAGATCGAGCTGTTCTAAGCATCACCATGGCTCATTTTGGGCTGTCAAACCTATTATATAATCATCAAACTGTGGTTACTTGCGCTTAACACACTTATTTTCCGCATAATCTTCATAATTTTACAAAACGGCTGGATGTGGCTTTCCAACATCTGATGTTTAATGGCACTATTTTAATGGCACTATTTTAATGGCGTCACCCGGTTGTTTTTCTGTTTCTGTGGTACATGTGTAGAGAGGTTGCTTCTGTTCACTTTGATACGCATCATTTTGGTCAGAAGCAAAATGAAAAAGGAGTGCCAATAATGTGGATGAGGAGATTTGTGGAAGATGTGGCGAAACTGTAGCAGACAAGAAGACTAGAACACGATTTTGGAGAAGATAATGATATGAGGGAGTAAAAAAACTTGTTTTGTTTGCCGTGTTGTTTTTGTTTATAACAACTGTAATTCCTCTGACGAACAAATGGCCATTGGTTGACTGGTAAAATGTACCAGATAGGTGGTGCACAAATGACAGAATGATGTCATAATCAGCAAGGGGATTAGCGCCAAAAATATTGAATGAGATCATTTGCCACTACAAGTTAATGCTTCACTATACAATAATTCACCATTTTAATGGAGTCTTATATATCAGCACTCATTGGACAATAATATCAGTTGGCTGATTAATAAGTCTGGCTGTCACTAATAGAACAAATCTGAAAACCAAACTGTTGTTATTTATGACATCAATGTACAAAGACATTTTATTCACATTATTCATTTTTGTATGTATGCTTTCATGTTCAATGCCAAAAAATGTCTATTTTTCATTCTGTATTATTAAGTTATATTAATCATCAACTAAAATGATAACCTAAAGTCCTAATTTCAGCTAGCTGCTTCTTGATGGTGGTGGCGTGGTGCTCATCTCAAAATGTAGCAACATAAATGAGGCAGAAATCAGATGATGTCAGCACTAAGTTCTGCCATTCTAGCAGACGGTCTAAGAGAAGCTGAGCAGCCTCATATGGCTCCCGAAGCTGCAGACTAATTCAGGCACTTAACACGCCAACAGCTGCTCGCACATAAACCCTCAACTGTCCACGGCAGTTTCCTCACATTCCACACAACAATAACTTACTGTATCTTGCTCTTTTTCACTGAAGACAGTTTGAATAGAAGAATGTAGCAGTTTAGTCATCTGCATCTCTAATAAATTCTGAAATCAAAATGTTGTCTTGCAGTCTGATAATTCTTTTTTCTGCTGCACATCATTCACATTTGTTTAACTGTGGAGGATTTTCACATCTGTCCTCTTTGGTGTTGATTATCTGCTGATACTGAGTCTGATTCGATTCAAATTACCATTTAAACGTTGATTAAAAATGTAAATTAAATTGTGCACTGAAACCCCTCTTTAACTTGATAAATAATAATAATAATAAAAATAATAAACCTGAACCTAAATCAATGATATGACATCGATCATAGTTTAATGGTTTCCTGAAATTCACATGAGGCAACTTCATGGATGAAGACTGACTGACTGGCTGCTTTTTTTCACAGTACCTTGGCAGGATACTCGTCAATGACCTTCACCAGATCCTGGCACCTCTGGAGGAGAGGTTTGGTGGAAGAATCTGCTTTGAGGCTGGCCTGGAACAATATCACAAAAAATGCTATCAACACATTTCCATTTTCTTTGCTAGTGATAAAATAGTTGCTCATGTTGCTCAGATGATACATTGAGACAACAACAATATCATCAAAAAATAACCTCATAACGATATGATAATAATGAGGTTTACCAAATGATGGAATAGACCTTGTCAGGATGTGATCATAGAGCGTGAGAGTCTATTGATTTATATCAATACATTGATCCAATGACGAACAACTGAATATCATCGATGCATAGTGAAAACACCAATCTATAATGTGTTCTTTAGGAAGGCTTTTATTTTGAAATTCCCATGGTGCATCTTTAGGCACCAATTCCCACCCATTCCCACCCTTTCCAAACTGAGTGATAAAAAAAACATTTGCGCTTCAACATGGGAAGTGTGGCTCTTTAAATTATACAGACTAGACTGTTTCTCACTTAAATGTCTAGAAAAAGTGAGAAATAGAGTTGTCTGATCATATCTTAGTTGTTTTGCCATGACAAACGTGGCTGATGTGTTTAATGTGTATATGACAACGATATCAACCAGTGGCCACTGAATCTAATCAAATTCATATTATCATTGCCATTCTGTTATCAGCAAATATCATATTGTTGCTGAAAGAATCAATTTAATATCTTATCCTGATGAAACTGATTTACACTCCTATATGACAGCACACAGGCTATTCCACATCTTTGAACTGCAGCTGCAAAATGTGGAAAAGGACAAAACTATGAGATGCACAAGACAGGATCCGACGTCAAGAAGACGAGGTGCTTGAATTATGTTCACAGATTCAAACTTCAGTGACAATTAACTGTGAAACACTGTTAGAACACAAACATGTCCCCTAATGGTTTTACAGTGCTGTGGCAAAACCGACTCCTAACCAAGATCAGGACACGACGCTGAAGTTAGCCTCCGATTCGCAGCTTCAGATTCAGCAGTTAAGGGGAAAGTTGCGGGAAAATTAACTTGACACGTGGAGCAACTGTTTGTCCACTGGTTGTTGAGTTTTTGTACCACTTAGTGATGTAAAACCTTTTAGGAATTTTAGGTAAGACATTAACTAAACCTGACACACAATATTGACTTTGTAAAACCATTATTCTATTTGTGAAAATGCCCAAGGGTATATATTACCGATTGTTTTCATACCTAGACCACATTAAAACAGTTCCAGAGCAAAAACCACTATAGTTAGACTTCTCAAACCTGGACTAAATTATTCTCATGAGGTGAAACATTCGTTAAAACATAGTTTCAGATTTGTGAAATATGTATCCTATTTGTGAAAACGAAAAGAAGGCACATTTCACAGGGTTTTTTTTTTGTTTGTTTTTTTGCATCTGGACCACTTAAGACCAAGTCCAGATCAAAAAACACTAAACCTAGACTTTTTAAATATGGACTAGATTTGCCTAAAGAGGCAGAACATAGTTTCCGATTTTTTAAACATTTATTTGTAATAATGAAAAAAAGGGCACATTGCACTGTTTTGTTTTTTTTTTTCTCGCGTGTGGACCACTTACCAGATCTAGCTCAGAAACCGCTTTACCTAGACTTCTCAAATCTGGACTAAATTATCCAGATTTGAGATAATTGTTTATTCTACTTCCACGAATAGAAGTTTCACAAATCGGAAACTGTGTTTTACTGAATGTTTAGCCTCTTTTGGGATAATTCAGTCCAGACTTAAGAAGTCTAGGTATAGTGGTTTTTGAGCTGGACCTGGTCTACAGTGACCAGATGCTGCGAATCGGAAGCTAACCTCGGCGTCGTGATCAGGGCGACCAGTTCTCTTGAGGATGACACGGCGGCTATGAAGTCAGTTCTCAAGACTGTCACGAAAAGTCCAACTTTCGCGCGACCACGTCCATCGGGGAGCTAAAGGGCAGTAGAAGAAGAACCAGACTCACCAAGAGGAACCCCGGCTGTTGTAACGCTGGAGCCGCCATGAAGAACCCGGCTTCAAACGTTCCACTGACCCCACAGAGAGAGAGAGAGAGAGAGAGAGACACAAAACTTTAAATTTGCCACGACAGCCTAGATGATCACGTTAGCCTGGGAGCGGTGCCATCGCTTTGTTTCACTCAGCACAACTCAATCTTAAGTCTGCTGATGACTAAACCCATCCAGTGATGGACCGTCACCGTGTGTTGTCTTCACTCGACTGGTTTTCTACGTCGCTGACCGCGAAACCCTCGTCGCTCAGCGGTCCGTGGGAGTTAGCATCAACGGGCTAGCTGGCGATAGCCGCTCCCGCTAAGCTAGCAGAGGCACGTAAAAAAAATATGGAACAGACTCCGTATTTGTCCATAACGGCATAAACTGCAACAGGGGTGTAAAGTTAGTACCTTCACCGGTATCGGTAATTCAAAACACCACTGTGGTCCATCAGCCGAGTTCCCGTAACCGGAGTTCAAACCATTCAACATGCGAGCGGGACTTCTTTTACTTCTTTTTTTAGCAGTAGGTGAACAAGACGCATTGGGGCCGCCTACCGGACTGGAGTGGAACAGAAGATTTGGGGCAGAAAGGAAAATGGACGAAGGAATTGTCTTCTCACCCCATGGAAGAAACACAATAATAATAAAAAAAAAAAGCACCACTCATAATAAAAATTTGTAATGTAACTTTGGCAAGATATTTACTAATGGAAAACTGAGAATGTCACATTGTCCCATGCTTCTGTCTCTAGACACACTATAACATTTGATTTGCTCTTACAAAACGTCAATGACGAACTCTGCTCTAATCTGATTCTGTCTGTGGCGACATTCTACACTCAAGGAAAAATGATTTTTAAATCATCCCAAAATTTTAAAATCATTGAGCTACTTTAAAACTTGTAAAAAGAAAAATATCACAAATTGCATGATGTGTGATGCTATCAAACATTTTCCCACCGAAACTTTAAAGTGAGTTAATTCTGTATCCGCCCTTGTATGTTCAATTATTTATTGTGTTTATTATATTATATTATATTATATTATATTATATTATATTATATTATATTATATTATATTTATTGCCTGTTTTGTGGTCCTTCGCACTTCCATCTGACACATATAGTTACATTATTATAATTTGGTTGAAAACTTTTGAAATAACGTCATGAGATATCATGATGAATGCGTGCATGTGTATATTTCAGTTGAACAGTTCGGTTCATGCGGTTGTACCACAAATACGTCTGGAAGGGAAAAAAGTCAGTCATATATGACAGTACCCACACTTCGATGCAGCTAGCACTGATGCGCATTACAGCTGTTGGCCAGTCACCATTAAACAACAAACGTAGCAGAAGAAAACAAAGTACCAAGAAGCGGAGAGTGTTCAGATTACACACAAGAGTTGGAAGACCCTCCTGTCCTTTCTTAAATCAGCTGTGTGGGGAAATTTTGTGTTCCAGGGGTATGTGACAGTTGTGTGGTATGTCAATGGAATCACCTCTAACACTGTCATGCATATCAGACGGCACTATCACCAGATCATGGCAAAAGTATCAAGTCCAACAGTTTATTTTAGATGTTTTAAAGAAGCCCGTTCATGTGACAGCAGACGGAACCAAAGACATTACAGAGGTTTGTACATTTACATGGCTATGTGCCCATGTGTATTTTTATAATGACGTTTAGTTTCCAAAGACGCCAGTTGGCAGTGGGGGTGGGTGGATGTGTGAGTTAGGCTGAAGCTTTGAACATTTAAATTTATCTTGCCGTAAGTGAAAAAAAATTACACCCATACTCATGCATAATCTTGTTTTTCTTTACTTTTCCAAGGAGGGATGGCTTTCAGTTTTATTGTTGCTTGTGACCTGTTGCCTTTTAAACAACTTATGTGAGTGTTTATTTGTTCACTGTCTCCTGTTTAATACGCTACCGGCTCCATCAACCATCCCAAGTCAGACTAGACAAAATGACGACTGTGTGTTCAAAGCAAATGAAAAGAAAACCAGAATCATACATTTTGGGCTTCTTGTTGCTTTTTTTCCTATTGTACTGAAATACCAAACTGTGATTTCCAAGTACATTACACCCCTCGTGTATACTCTATGTTTATGTTTGTGGATATATGAGATACATATGCAGCCGGCCATTTCTGTTATCTGTACAATGTTAATGTTACTATTCATGTTTTGTACACTTGAAAATGTTCAATAAACCTTTGAAAGAGATAAAGGAAGAAAATAAAAGCCTAGATAATCTTACACCTATTTCTTTTACTAACTTATTATAGCCATTGGATACTTTGCTTGTTTTCCAGAAGACCTAAAAATGGAAGATCATTATATTCTGTCCACATTACTAATTAAAAGAGATATTTCCACACCACACTGAAGAATAACATGCTTGAATATTTAAGGTTGATTGCAAAATGTACATTTTTTGGATGTACAGAATGTCTCCGCCACGTTTTCTTCAAGTCATTCACAGACTTTATTTAGATATTAGTATAGATAGTTACAGTATATCACAGCTGTCCACTGATGGTGTACAAATGATTGCTTAATTTAGTCAGTACTTTAGAAATACCTCATCTTTGCCTCTTCTTTCAAAAATCTTTGTCCTCTTTGAAAAATCAACGTTTGGTGTACTTATTGTCTCTCAGATGCCGACTCATTTCATCTGTCTTTGAGCAACTGAATTCTCCCATTAGAGACACATACTCTCATATTCAAATCAATCAGTTTGCTTTTCTATTTTCTTTCTCTTTTGAATGTCAAATGAAATGTAGGAAACTCTTGGTCCGAAAAAACCCTGCAGTCACTATGAGGCAAAGACATTGTGCTAATCAGATTCACTGAATATGCACAATTAACTAAAAGTTAAATACCGAGCCCAAACAATTTAACTGCCAGACAATATTATCGGCCAAAATGACCACCAGCCCATCACACCGTCAGCTACCTTGTAGTTTTAAATATGTATTGGCAGTTAAGCATTAAAGGCGTTGTTATAAAACTAATAATTGTCATTCTCTTTTTTTCCATGATCAAGTCCATCACTATCTGAGTTCTATTTTGCATGATAGTTTTCGACTTGGATGCACGTCTCTGGCTCTCCTTGTACCTGGGAATAAAATTTTTGTGGGTTTACGCAGAGGGCCTCACTCTAGGGTCGGTCACATAAACTTCAAAAAGTACTTTGCTGGGAATTTATTTGATAAAGTGGACACTTCCTTTACCTTTTATTGATAACTCATTGTATACTGTGAGTTGTGGTTTCCATTTTCATTTTCTGTCATTCTCAGTTAATGAAGCACTCGAGGCTTCGCAAACCACAGGTAGTAGGTGCTCTGTTGGTTAGGACAATTTGTACAAATTTTTTTCTAAAACCGGCAGTCCATGTGATCTCTCTTCATAACGGTAGAAATAGAGAATACCTGAGTAACTGTCATCCAACCTTGAAACAATCCTGTTTAGCAAAAATCGAAGAGTCCCTAGTGAACATGCAACTCAAATCTTTCCTGTCATTCAATTCTATGCTCACATCAGTCCAGTTTGAGATGGAATCCTAGCACAATGTTCTTAACATTATGACCACCAGCCTAATATTGTGTACAGTAGATCCCCGTTTTTGCCTCAAACAGCCTGACCCCTCGAGGCTTGGACTCAATGACACCTCTGAAGGTGTGCTGTGATGTCCTGCACCAAGATGTTAGCAGCAGATCTTTAGTCTTGTAATCGCGACGCGGGGCCTCAATCATGCCATCATGCAATACCGTTTCCATGAAAGGGTGTAAATGCTCTGCAAAAATACTTATGTAGACAGTATGTCTCAAAGTAACATGCACATGAATGGCAGGACCCAAAGTTTCCAACTGGGACATTGGCCAAAATATCATACTTCCTCAGCTGGCTTGCCTTCCTCCCACAGTGCATCCTTGTGTCATGTGCTCCCCAGGTAAGTGACACATGTGTCCACCCAGCCACATGTTGTAAAAGATTTCGATGGTTGAATGTTTATGTATCTCTAAGTATGCAGAAGCACTTAGCCAGCAAAACACTTAAAAAAAATTCACACAAGAGGAAAAAGGAAGATCTGGGTCATAAACTAAGTGGCTTCTATTACACCCAAAGTAAAGCACCTTGAACATTTTTTTTATTACTTTACATGAATGTTATCACATTGTTGCCCATTCAGTTTAACATATACAGTACATCTTATATATCAGAGCATAATATAGTTGGCAAAAAGTGGTTTATACGAGACACAAGCTTATAAAAACACAGGAAATGTTCTAAATTCTAGAATATCAAAAAAGAGAATTAACACATAGTTCTTTTGCATGGATGTAAATGAGAATCATTAGTTACATGGAGAATTGATACACATTTTATGTGTGCGTTTCCACAGACACTTTGAGCCAGTATGATGCACATGTAAATGATACACATAAATACATGATTAAATTCAACCCGTGGCTAAATGAGGCAAACACTATTTAGTCCTCTGTCCTGGCATACTAATGAAGTGAGCCCTGTCAAACAGTGTGCATAAAAGCTCATATTAAAAGCGCTAAACATTCAAATGGCAAACTCTACTTTTTGGTATTGGATATCATACGATTCAAGTAAATAATGTGTTGAGGATTCCTACTTGTCTCCAGACGCCACAGTCATTTTAGGTCACATCAGTTGGCCTAAAGAGTGCTAGCTAATTAGCTTGCTACAAATGCTAGTCTGCACTTGACAATAGCTAAAACTGAATGTGACCAGTCACTACTCTTGATCATTCAATATGTTGTCTTAAATCTGCCAGCAATAAATCAAATGCCTTAATTTGTCAGGCACCAACCTTGCGTCTCCATACTTTGTTTCTTTTAATGTTTTTTTTTTTAATATATATATAAGTCAATGCTATTGGTTGATCCTCACATCCATCGTCAGGTTTTAATAATATTTAACCAATCAAACATATTCAAAGCACACCCCCTGGAGGAGACCAGAGGTGAACTTCTAGTCTCTGAACCTCTAGTCTCTGCACAGTGGCTGCAGGTATTCATCATTCCTGTCCAATAAGACTCCAAAAGTAGGGGGAAAAATGTTCAGTTCAAAGGGAACTGGGAATGTGAAGTGAAAAACTGAACAGGAGGCGACCCAGTAAGTACCCGCCAGTACCCACCAGTCACTGCACATCTGTGCAGCACTTAAAACAAATGGAGCTTTTATGTATTATCGTTATCACTAACAAACTGATGTGACTGTTTAAGGTTAAGTTATCTAAAATCTGCTATAACAAGCTATAACTCAAACATGGTAATATCTGGGGAAACAATGGAACTGTAAACTACGCTTACATTTATCCAAGTTAAGTGTTGGCAGGGTAAAGCACAGAGGATTTGAAGTTGCAGGGTGCTCTGATTGGATGGATTTTCTCGTGGGAAGCTCCTTCAACCAGGAAGCACGAAGTAGTGCTGTTCACTATGTTTTGGAGCAAAGAGGAACAGGCTATTCTGCAGCCATTCAAATAATGTAGCGCAGCATACTAGCTCTTTTAGCATCTCAAAGAGATAATGAAGCTAGCAGTAGCTGTTCTGATCAGTGAAAGCGAAAGCACATACCCTAACATTCACCATGGGTTTGAAAACCTCAATTCCATTTCGCCTGATTTTGCTGGAATATTAACACTGTAATGACAGCGTGAAGTCAATGACTGTAACTGAAGACCCAACTATGATGATGCTGTGTTCAGTTGTTTTATACAAGCTGGCCCTTCACATCTGGTGGAAACTTGAGAAAACAACATCACATACAGTGACAGTGGTTATCAACAGGAGGCGTGTTTAGGAACTTCTGTTGTTGTCGTGTCAGTAAATGTAGCTGCTAATTCGCTGAAAGGCAGAACGCCGGTGATGTCAGTTCTCCTCGCTAACACTCGATAGTCTCAGTCTTCTGCAGATGACTAGAGAGGAACCCGAGCAGGGTTGTTCCTCCTCACCCGCGCTTTCCTGTTTTCCTGCTTCAGCTTCAGCGTGCGGAGTTTCTGCTGACGGTGTTTCTCACGGTGCCACAGCTGCTCACAGTACTTGTCCTTGCTCAGAGTGTTGCTCGCCAACATGTTAAACTCCTTGTTGGTCCTAAGAGGATGTTGAGGCACCCACGAGTTCCTGTGTCCCGGAGAGGGAGGCAGCGGGTGACCAGGGCCCGGGTGGCTGGGTCGATGGTTCTGCTTGCTATGCTGGAAGCCAGGGTTAGGGATGACGTGGATGCGGTACTGGACCAGGACCTGGTGGTAGGAGTGCTCGCGGCTGGCGCAGGTATAGAGGCCTGCGTCGGTTGGCTCCAGCCGTTGAACCAGCAAACCTCCCTTTATCTGGAGGCAGCGCTCCCCGCTGCTGTGAGGAAGCTGAGAAAGACGAGATGATCAGTCTTATGTCCTGTCATAACAGAAAGGTTTCAAATACTGCGCAACTTCTTACGAACATTAAAAATGAGATTGTTTCAAGGCTAGGTCTAAGGAAGTATTCACATTTTAGAAAAGATCATTTATGTGATGGGCACTTAGACACGGCATGAGCCTACATGTATGGAAAAAAGTTAATGCTCATATTAGTGTTCGTTACAATATTCTCTGAAACACAGGGTAGCGCGTACACACAAAACAGCCCAGTGGAGTAGAAATCGATAAGTGTTTCCAGAAGAACGTTGTTGGACACATGTCCTTGTTCATCAGTTTTCAGTGTCTCGTCTTTCCTGAGAGCTGTTGGCTGTTTGGTTATCCTTGTTTTCTCCAGACAAGGAGCCAAACACATGCTTGTCAAGCCCAACCTGTTCAGCGAGCGCTTTCTTTATGGCGTCCATGTTGAAATGGCACACACGCTTGGTGAATGACCTAGCGCCTTGACAGTTGGCGTCCTTTTTTGGGCTGAGCACCGCTGTGCTGGGCACACAGTGGTGACAATAAACTAAGATTAACTCTGACCAAGTGTTGAGCTTCATAAACCTGTACGTGTTTAACCAGCAGCTGCCAAACCATCTCGAGTTTATAAGGACTCATCGGAGTCATCCACATTACTATGATTTTATTTTAAAACACATAACTTTGGCCACGTTTGCCTCTGGCATTCACTCTACTCCAGCATGAGGCATTTGGAAATGATCCTGGCCACATTTTAGTTTAAACTGTGTGAAACAGAAAAAAAAATGAGATGTCTGGAAATGATGATGAGCCTTACTGGGCATCATTAGCCATTGGGTGGCTTTTCAGTTTAGACAGAGATTAGATCTGAAATGATGTCAAAACACTCGTCTAGATGAAGATGGAGTTATTTTTAGGACCAGAACACGTTGATGTGCATGTGAGTAACGTCATATGACTGAAATCAGAGAAAGATCAACATTCCTCATTGCTCAGCAACAACCAAATCTCAACAGTGAAAGAAGGATGGAGCACACATCGCACTGCTCTGCTTCAGGTCAAAAAGAAAATTTACCAGTCTGCTTCCAGGAACGTGACCGACGGAATGCAGCTGCTCGACCGAGTGTTGCACCGTCCAGCTGAGCTCGGCCTGCAGTGAGCGAGGCACACACTCCAGGAAGGTGGCGTTCCCCTCAACGCCGTACACCGACCTCACCTCCGCTGACTCAGAACCTGGCAGAGAGACAAATAGAGCAGCACCAATAGGTTCAAAAGATTGGCACCTCTGGAGTCCCAGTAATGTCAAGTTTCATATTTATAGGACGTCCAGCTATATAATGCAGCTACAGACTGCATCCACTAGAGTGCGCCACACCTCTGCCGGCAGGTGCTTCATGAGCAGGAAGTAAGAACACTACAATTAACTTTTACTCAGTATTTTGGATATTTATTGACACATAAGCTGAAGGTGTCAATGTACAATTTCAAACTGATTTTAGCTTCTACTCTGTGGATTTTATTCTCCTCCATAAGAGGAAACTGTCATTAAACATATGTAAAACATTAATCATTTTTTCCCCCACAACTAATAGATTGATTAGGAAAATAATCAACAGATTAATAGATTAATCAAAGGCATATAGATTAAAGCATCCTCATTGTTCTAGATTAAATGCTAAATGCAAATTGTCATCTCTAATGTTTTGAATTACGACTGTTTATTTCGGTTCATAATTCACGTGTTTGTGTTTGTGCATGAACAGAAGTCAAACTCAGTCTGAGGTTTGATTAATTAATTAATCAAATTAATCAATCATTCTGTGTCTGCCATTAAATGTGTGACTAATGAAAATATTCATAACAAAGCAGTGTATTCATGTCACCCTTCCATCCTTACCATCCTCCCTGATTGGACACTGACTCCAAGGGTCTCCGTGCTTAATATCCTGCCTCCGCGCCCGCCTGACACACACACACAAAAATTATATAAATATATTCATATGTACATGCATTTTATATAATCACTGGCCACTTTATTAGGCATGAGTATATGAACAACTGTTGATCTCCTGGGATTTTGACAAACAACCATCTCTAGTGTTTCCAGCGGGTCGTCCGAAAAAGAGAAGATATCCAGTGAGGAGCAGTTCTCTGTGTGAAAATACTTTATTGATGTCCCAGGTCAGAGGAGAATGACCAGACTGCTTCAAGCTGATAGAAATATGAGTTATTCAATTTCACTCATTTCAACCAAAGTATGCCGAAGAGCATCTCTGAAAACACAGTGGTAGAAGACCACACTGGGTGCCACTCCTGCCGGCTAAAAACAAGAAACTGCAGCTACAATTTGCAAAGGCTCACCAAAACTGGACAATAGAGGACTGGAAAATGTTGCCTGGTCTGCTGAGTCTTGATTGCTGCTGTGGAATCTGAATGGTCGGTTTAGAATTTGGCATAAACAACATGAAAGCATGGATCCATCCTGCTTTGGATCAATGGTTTAGGCACCATAACATAAAGGTCAAGTAATCCTTGACTGGCTTCTTGAGCATGACTGTACAGTTCACTGTACTCAAAGATGATGAGTTCACTGTACTCAAATTGCCTTCACACTCGCCAGATCTCATTTGGGCACCTTTGAGATGTGGTGGAGCAGGAGATTCACGTCATGGTTGTGCAGTTACGAGATGCTCTCATGTCTCACCCTAAATCTCTGAGAAATGTTTCCAGTGCCTTGCTGAATCTATGCCACGAAGAATTAGGGCAGTTCTGATGGCAAAAGGGGTTCCAACCTGGTACAAGCAAGGTGTACCTAATAAAGTGGCCGGTGAGTGTATATCACAGTCAGTTATGGTCAGCTCCACAACTCTTTACCTCTTGCTGGTGGTGAAGGATCTGGAGCAGCTTTGTCCGTCCCAGGAGCAGTACGGGTCTCTGGCTAGGCAGCACTCAGCGCAGTCGGTGCCATATAAGTTGCATCTCTGGAGCCCCATCTGGGCTACACCTCCCTCACTGGACACATAAAGCTGTTGCTATGGAAACAGAGAGGGGCCACATTTGTATGTCAACTTTAAATGATAAACATGTGAGAAAGGTTGAACCAGTCACTCGACAGGAGCTGGTTCAATATCTGAATATGTATTCTAAACCTGCAAAATCATTGACATCTTTAATTAATGAAGAAACTAGGACATGCTCACTTTTAGGGGCAGGTCTTCATATGTTGCAAATTAAGCTTCTTATTTTCAACTACGATCATAATTGTTAAGCATTAAAAACATTCATTGCCTGCATGACTTTGAATAACAATAAAGAAGTCAAACAGCCATTTCTCTACGCACGCACACACGCGCACACATGCGCGCACGCACACACACACACACACAGACTTACTCTCTTAGTTGACAGTTTCATGCTCAGGATCGGAGTCTCACTCTGCAGGACAAAGAGAAAGAAGGATGAATCCAGAAAAACACTTGACAGCCTTAACGCACATGACATAATGATAACATTAATCATCGTATTTGTCCTCTGCATAATGTACAAAAAAAGCTTTCTATTTTTTCTACTCAGGATGAACACTGGACAGTGTAGAACAACATTGCTTTATCAAGAGTGCAGGTGATGAAACTTTTGGAATTGAAGATATTTGTGTGTCACAGCAGTATGAACATCGACTATAAATCCATCAGCTAGCAAGGTACCTATAACACTGAAACATACAATACACACTAACTCGTAAAAACAGCATTGGAGAAAATGCACCCGATTGCTGAACTGCTGAATGAAATTACTGGCGCAAGAAAAAATTAAGCATAAAGTTCTTTAAAGGTAAAGCCTAAGAAAGCTGAATATTTATTTTGCCATTCATTTCAATGGTGCATTTTTTAAAATTGAGATTCAAGTAATAAAAGCAAACGTAGTTGAGTAGAGCAGCTGACTGGATTTAAAAGGAGAAGGAGTTCCAGAAGCTGTTGAGGTGTGGAGGAACCAGTGCATTCTGGTCAGAGTGGACGAGTTAGTGCCATCAGTGACCACTCTGCTGTTTCTCACCTGGAAGACAGTCAGCTCTTCTAGAATGATCTCTTCTGTCTCCCCATTGTCTTTGACCAGCGACACTGCCTTCAGCACTTTCCCATCATCTGCAGAGAAAGACAGAATGATACACACAATGAGAAGATAATAACTGCGATAGAATTCAAGTGAAACACATCTACGATGAGATGAGTATTACCTCATAAACCACCCCAAAAAATACAGACTTTTCTGTGTGAGCGGGACTCGGTGAGTATGTTTACATGTGGTATCAGGATTCATGATCTAGTTCCAATCAGAGTTCAGGATGTAGTTCTGATCGGGGTTCAGGATGTGGTTCTGAACAGAAATAAGGATCTGGTTCATGTCAGGGGTCAGCATCTGGTTCTGACCAGGGTAGAGGGTCTGGTTCATATCAGGGTTGAAGTCCTGGTTCTGATCACATTTCAATTTTTGGTTTTGATCAGGTTTCAGGATGATTTTCTGATCAGGGTTCCGCATGCAGTTCCTAATTTACTCCTGCTGTAAATCATCTGTGTGTGTGTGAGTGTGTGTTTGTGCGCACAAGCTCTGTGTGCATGGACTAATGACACTCAATTGTTTGTGGTCCTCGAGGCTGTTGGACATAGAGCGTTGCTATGGAGTTGATTGGGTAACTTAATCAGAACAGTGTTTCTTCCTCTCTCAGTCTCAATAAGGCTGAAAAAGCTTTGCTTCATTTTGCTTGCAGTCTGAGCAGAACTCTAAAGGTTCTCGCCTGACTACTAAGTATATGATCTTTTCTGATTAATTCTAGTATTAACTCTCGTTGATTGGTGAATATCCAGACTGTCAGATACTTTCATATTTTATGTACAGTAACATGACATTAACATGGATGGATTCACGGAGCCATTGGCCTTCATAGATTCATGGTTTTATAAATCCAGGCAATCTTGAAGTCATAGATCCATGGAGTCAACGATTCATGGAGTCATGTTTTTTTCTAATAATTTCTACTACTAACATGGATTAGCATTATGATGACATACATATACTGTAAGTCACAACAATATTGACTTTGGTTTTTCAAAACCCCTAAAGCCAGCAGTAAACATTGTTTCAAAGATCATTGTGCTTTTATTTTGACAATCACATGTTCTGGGGCATGAATGATGATGGATGAGAGACTTCTGTCCATCTGTCTATTACTGTCATATTCATCTCTCCACCAATCATGTTAGACTCCAAGGTGAAGATGGAATTAAATAAGGTTAGATTAACTGAGTTCTGTTTAAACCTTATTTAAGTTAAAGGTTCAAGTTAGAGACGATTTAGGTTCTGTTTGGGTTCTATTTAGTTTCTTTTTAGGTTCTACTGAAAACACCTTAGTTGACTTTCTAACTGTTGACATTCAGCATCTCTTTCTGGTTTAACAACTACATTTTTTTTCACTTGCTCACTTAATCATGGTCTTTAATATATTTCTATTTTTTTTCCTTCAATGTTTCCCCTTTTTTTTCTCCCCAGGTCTCTGTTATCCTGAGCTCCTCTCCATCTCCTCACCTGTGCCCAGGTGTAGGACATCGTAAGGTCCGTCCTCAGCATCCACCCTGTCCACCACCACCTTCTTGAACATGTAGGGTGCGTTAACCCGCGTTAAAACGGGTTTGCCCCCCAGGGGCAGGACGGGTTCCCACATCAGCTGGTGTTGCCGTATGAAGCTCACCACGTCGTCGGGGAAGTCCTTGGTGGACTTGTGGAGGGCATCATAGGTCTCACTGGGACACTAGAGGGCAAACCGTACACATACGACGTAAATTAATAGAGCACCGATAAAACCTCATGGATGGCAATCATTGCCTAATGACACAATCAAGTTAAACAATCTCATTCAAATGTAATGACATTCGGGATATTAATAAAGTAAAGCATTTAAATCATATAAATTAAAATATCACAAAACCTTAAATTACTGCAGTCGTACAATACTCAAATAAGACTCAAGATGTTGATAACGCTAATGTGCAAAGCCATGGGTCTGCAATCCATCGTGTTGAAAGCTGGATTTGTGTAAAGAAGCAGTAGCAAAGATATGCAGCTGTAATTACAAGATCATTAACTCCTCTTGTCAAGACAGCGGAATGATGGGAATGTTTGCGAGACAGTCATGGGTTGTGACCACAGCAACCCACGACTGTTTCACCTTGCTGTAAATCATTGTTACACACACATACAAGGAGAAATAAACGCCTGACACACTTGAAACTTGCCAGAAGAGTTTTCACATGTGAGGTGTTAAATCATCAGAAGGCCATAACTTTCTTACAGCTGCATCAGCTTTTTTGTTTCCATGAGCAGCATTATGTGTGCTTGGAATCTGATGCCATGGCAATTACACAGCTTGTTCCCACTTTAATCACAGAATATTATGACCCTTTATGTGAATTTTAATAACTAGTGTAGTGCCCGTTAAAAACAGACAAGACAAGTGACAAGACACAGCCGCCATGAAGATTCCGTACATAATAACGCTGCTAAGAGTTTAAAAAGAGCCACAAAACTCTGTCCAGAACAGTTTAGGTGATTGTATGTGATTGTGATAATGTTGACATGATAGAAAATGTATCTCCTATAACTTTTGCTGGGAAAGGCGGTCTTGCCTACTTCCATAAAAGTTACTGGATGTGATCGGAACTACCCAGAATATAAAACATTTGACGGTTGGTCATAGTTTCTACATCATAGAGGAGTTTTTTATGAAAGTGTATGCTCAGGCTGGTACGAAAAGTAAGTATTTAGGTCACAAAAATAACCAATGTTATTTGCAATGGTAGACTCCAGCAACCATATATTTACATGCTGCATTGAGTTTAATGTTGGCCTGTGTTTAGAGTCATTTGCGTAACTGAGGCAAGCAACAGGTTAACATTTTTAGTGACAATTTTAGTGATGCTGATTACACAGATCGTGTATTTCCTTTGAAAAAGTTAATTTTAATTACAATGTGTCAGGCTCGAGGTACTGAAGAGGGATCTAGGATAACAAAATAATCAAGTAGGTGGAGCATGACATTTCAAATTCTAGGAGGAAAGGGAAATAATAGCCCTGTTGTTTTAGCTGGCACTTGCAATTTAATGAATCCTATGTAGTTGGACAGCTTGAGCAGGACTATTAAGAACTTTGTTTTGATAGCTGATCCATGAGGTACATTGCCATACTTCGCTGATGAAACCATCATACTAATGATGACTGATATAATCCATAAACTCATAATAACAGTGACTGAAAAAATCAACATGATCATGATAACTATGACTGAAACATTTCCACAAATCCACAAGCTGATGAAAAGAAGAGTGGTTATGTCACTCCATAATTTTTGAATGCCGGCTCACTCCTGTGAGTAAGGGAAGGATTTCTAACAGGCTGACACCGGCGGGTGGCGCTAACATCACCACCACAGTGTGGCTGCTTATATCAAATGTATTTGCATGCACAAATAGCACCAATCGCAAAATTTGACATAGGTAAGATGAGCTGTTCTCGAGATATGTGAGAGAAAGACAAACCGCCAGGCGGACAGGCAGAGATTCCTTGATTTTATAGATAGAACGGACTACACTACAGCCAGATCTAATATGAGACTGCTTTCCAAGGAAACACCAGGTAAGACTCGCGTCCCAAATCGACCTAGAGCATATTTACATTCAATGAAAAGATGCCCTCTAGTGGCTAAGGTAAATAATACTAATGCTACTAATAATAATATTTTCTTTTTTGTAAATGGAACCACCTTTAAATGCCTCCAATCGGTGAACACTGAATCTAGAATGTTACAAACAATCTGTATACAGCTAAGGAGGATTAAATGACTTTGACCTAAAAAAAATTCTTTTTGAGTCTTACCCTCAGCAGACCGTGATCACTGAAAGTTAGCACCTGTACCAGTGCTAACTTTTTATCAGTGTTTTATATCTGCAAAGCTTTGAGACAGCTGTCTCTAAACAACCAGTTCAACCTTTAAATATATCTGTCATTTCTGGCCCTGGATCAAGTCAATAAACATATAAATGTAACTCTAACTTGGTTACATGGTTGATGTTTCTTTTCTGTCTCTGACATCTGTTGACTTTAAAGTGTTTAGGTTTCCATTTGAAGTGACTCTCATGCTTTATTACTGTGGTTAGAAATAGTGGAATATATTGGGGTTAGAGCACTTACAGCTCCAGGTCTTGGGTAGGGGATGCGGCCCTTGTACTCCACCCAACGATAGTCGGGACCTTCTTTATGTGCAAACGGCCCATTGAATGCAGCACGGATAGATGCCATGGAGTAAACGCACACTGCCGAACCACGAAATATGGAGCTGTGGGAAGAAGAGGAGGCATTGAGGATATAATAGAAGAACAACAGAGAGGAAGAGAGGAATCAATTGTGTCACATGATATGATAAATACGAAGAAAAGGAGCCAAGTAAAGGTGGAGAAGACGCAGGAGGGTGAGAGAGAATTGGGAGTGTTTTACATGTCAGGGTTACAACAACACAACCAGCAGAACTCTTCACCTTTGACCCTGACGCCCACCCACACCCGACCTCTGACCCTGAACACTGGGGTTCTGCTGCCAGTTTTCAGATGAAGAAAGTCCTGCTGTTCCCATCAGCGGCACTCAAACAAACATCCACAACTGCGTGAAAGTAAACCACGACCTCTCGAGAGGTTCTTACAACAGGATTAGATCACACGAAGAAGAGTTTGGCACCTGTGACATGTTGATAACTCCTGACATTCCATACTTCTCATTTCACGTTACCCACAGTTCAACTGGACCACTAACAGCTTCGTTGTAGATTTACGTGTGCCGCACAACTAAAGGCTAACTGTTGGAGACATTTGCTAATCTCACTATTTTCCGACTCTTTTTCACACTCTTCAGCCCCAACCCAGGCTCATATGATCAGTGACATCATTAATTATGTCATTGTCTTCCCTACTCATAAAATCTGATAGGTTCCCACCTTTCTTTTTTTTAACTACTTATCTTTAATTCTATTCTATTCTATCATTCTACTTATTCCATTTTACTTACAATAATCTTTGCCTAAATTTATTTCACAAATGCTATATGAAACCCACTTTGATGTGTAAAATGAGTGATCAAATTATTAGAGTATGAAACTTTGACATGCGTTTTTGCAGCTGGTCGTGTGTAATATGTTTATTTATGTGGATTAAAATGGTGGAAACAGCATGTCTGGTGTTTGGATCATGTAGTCGTGTGGTTGGACATGTGCTCACCTGGAGGTGCTGAAGATGCCGTAGATGGAGGGATTCTGAGGGTCTTTTGTCTCCAGAATAAAGACGTCCTCTAGAAAACAGAAATACAGCACACGTTGCATTTCTAAGACTCATCAGTCATCAAATCTGAATGTTAACCACTCATAATTTATAATTAGTCATTTTGATCATTTACTCATCTATAAAGTGCATCACTATAACTGTAACTCAAACCCTGAATATTACTAAACCCCTGACCCTAACACTGAATCTGTAATAACCATGAATATTTACACTCATTTAATTAAATAAAAAGAATAAAGAGATACATGAGCATAAAGATCATTTCATTTTTATTTGTTTCAAATGGGCGTCTTTTTGAGGAAATGAGGTGATGGAAGACGTGAGGACAGAAGAGGAAGGGAGCGGTTCTTGCTCGTCTGCGTCTCCACTTTCAAAGACAGCAAATGTTGAAACTCTGTTCACGAGGAGGTGGTGAAGCGCCAGCCAGAGAGGAAGGAAAAGGAGGGAAAGGGACAAGTGTTACCAAGCTCATCGAACTGGGTGTCGACTCCCGACGGTCCGGGGATGGAGCAGACCAGCCGGGCTTTGAGGAACGTTGTCCAACGGTTGATCAGACTTCTCTTTCCTCCAACGTCATTCTGGATGGAGGGAGATGAGAGGGAAGGTGCAGTCGAGTAGAGCGGATGATATTTCAGATTAATTAGGAATAAAAAGCACATGGCGTCCTTGTGCGGGCAGGAAGCAGGAATGAAGGAAGTGAGGAGACATTTTCGCAAGGGCGCCAGGTTCCTTGATGACAACATAGCAGCCAGACTGGTCAGTACAGGTGGCTGCACATTAATACTCCACAGGATTTATCTATGCTGACATAGATGGAGGGAAGAGTGGGGCCACAGTTTTCTTTTCTTTACTGTGATGACATGTTTGGGGTATTGTGAGCAAATGTATCTTGATGTTGTTATGGTAATGCTGTAAATGTCTTCCCTGAGTTAAAAACATTCAGAGTGAACTTTTATCCTGATTCTGATTCTGGCATCAACTCAAACAGCAATACATGTTCATTCATATGATGCTGCCTTTTATAGACTTTTGAGGTCGGGTCGTATTCTCCTTTGAGGAAGTAGCAGGCAAGATGGAGATGAATCAGGGGCTGCTGTTTGTCCATGTGTGCTCTATAGCGCCACTGAGAGTCCCATGTTTGTGTGTTACAGGGCCACTGAAGAAATTACCAGAAAATTATATTTCTAATTACTATATTCTGTATATTTAGAGGCGAGATCAGTGATGCTGTCAGACGCACAAGCATGAAAAGGTCCATCGAGAAGAAACTCAATGGCCCCTGGATGTCCTTGGACACAACCTTGAGAAGCTCTGATCTGGAGAATACCTACATATCAAAGTTTACATCAGCTGCTTGACTATGCTTTGGTGGTGGTCCAGGAAAGGATTTATCTCGGTGTTTGTACCTTGCAGACTCGAGCCACGCGGCTGTACACCCTCTTATCCCACTGACCCGCCTCCACTGCCGTCTCCTTGAAGAAGAAGTAGATCTTGTCATCATCTGGACTGTGAGTGTCTGGGATGGAGAAGGAACCCACGAAGTCTGGCTCTGATTCACAAACACAGTGTGACGATGAAAGTGAGTCAACGGAACTTTGATGGATCCATGTCACTATCGTAACAAACCGATTAGTGAGAGAGGACATCTGGTGTTGATGTCTGTTATAAATGAGACTGGAGCTCCTCACCGTTCAGCCAGTTGTGGTTGTAGGCTTCTGTGCGGATGTAGTGCTGACTGCTTCCCTGGATCGCCGTACGGAAGATGGCAGCATTGGCGCCCATGAAGTCCACGGAAGTGCCGGCGTATAATTCACCATCTAGAGAGAATGAAAGAAAACAACCCCACAATGTTTGCAGTGAATAAATCAGGCTGTTCTTTATGAAGCGCCTTTTATTCTCTGTTACAATGACAGTGAAGTTGATGTTTTCACTTTTCAAATGCTCTCTGTTTGTCTCTTTTGTCAAACTACATTCGCAAATATCAGCTTTGTGTACTAAAAGATTGACCAGACGAAAAGACTTTAAAACGACATCATTTACTGAGCGTGGTATGGGAGTTCTTGTCTTTACTGCTACAATGACATAACAGAGATGTTCCCACACAAAGTCATGTATGAAAGATTTAATGATATGACCACAGGTAACATTAGCTAACATTAGATTAACTTAGGAACTAGCTAACTTTATGTAGCAAGGTCACACTGACTTCATCTTTCAGCAATGAAATTCTGATGAGACACAATCAGGCATTTGAAAAAAAAAAAAAGAATGTCTGAAAGCCTCTCAGTTTGAAAACTTGAAACTGGATTTATGGGGTCTCTTTGTCATCTAAATGATGTGTTTTATGGCCTTTATATTGCTTGGGGCAACAGCTGACGTCAGCATGTCACATAACTCAAGCAGACCACACACGCCACAGCGACATGGACGATCCACTGCCAGCACAAAGACACTGGCGGGATTGACCAGAACATGAATACCATGATGATTTAATATGAATGCGCGCATGCGTATGTGGATGTGCGCATGTGCGCATGTGTGTGTGTGCATGCATGTGTGTGTGCATACCAGTCAATCTTGCAGTGAAAGGTTCTCTGGGGCTAAAGGGACATTTTCCCCTACCAGAGTCCAAAACATTAGACAAGATGAAGAATGGTTCCTACAAAAGAGAAAGAGACACAATGATGAATAGATGAATGGATGGATAGATGGGTGGATGGATGGATGGATGGATGGATGGATGGATGGATGGATGGATGGATGGATGGATGGATGGATGGATGGATGGATGGATGGATGGATGGATGGATAGGTACCTCCTGTTGTCGATATAGGAAGGTACATTGAGGGTTGAAGGCTCCAGTGCCACAAACATAAATATGCGTCTTGTTGTACGGCTCCAGTAGCCGCACAAAGTTAGCACAGTCTGTCTGAAAATACAAGAGCACAGAATAATGCTTCAGTAAGATTGCAGAATAATACTTTATCAAGAGTACAGAGTAGTGCTTCATTGAGAGTAAATATAAATAGAAAAATATGACTATGTGGTTTTGATGTCATATGTCATAGATTGCTATTGTTCATGATAATCTTACCTCCAGACTTTTTCCTGCCAGTCTGCAGAGCTCCACATGTTCTCTGGCAGCAGGCCAGTGGATCTGAGGGAAACAACCAATCACATTGAGGCTCGTTAGCCACTCTGCATTGGTCTGCATTGGAACTCTGCCTCCTCACACATTTGTATTTCATTCATAAATGTTCAAAGATGGTACATTCAACTTTTACAGGAAAATCTGACAGGACTGCAGATGAAAATAATTCATTTACATCCACGCTCATCAATGCTCAGTGTCTACTTGAATTTAAGCAGCCAATATATTTAGTAACCAGCAGAGTGTTTAAATGTCTCACCGTATGCGAGGGCAGATCCAAGCTGTCTGGCCTCAGCAGGTGGATGTGGTCCTTCCCGCCAGCCAATAACCAGCCTTGATCCTCGTCCAGCAGCAACGCCTGGTATCCACCGCTGACTCCACCCTCCCAGAAGACCGCCAAGCCACTCCTCAGGTCTGTCCAAGAATCATTTTCAGTCAATCAAAATGTATTTATAAAGCAAATTAAAAAACAACAGCATCCAACCAAATCATCCAAATACAATAACACAAAAACCTGTGTTCAAATTTAAAAATAAATGCAACTCTCATCCTGAGTTAAAAGCGGGCCATATTGGTAAGTCAGACATTCAGAGGTAATGTCGCCCACCATTTGGCAACTATGACTGCAAAAGCCAAGTAACCCACGGCTTCAACTTTGACCTCAAGACAACTAGAGGTGAGGTGGCTGGCTGACTTGCATGACCTCGATAGGATGGGTGATCATAAAAAGGTCAGAGGAATGAGGAGGAGCAAACTTGTGTTAAAAATTAAACATGTTGGCTAACACCAACATGAAGAGCATTGCAGTCGTCCAAGTGAGATGAGATGAAGACACGTACGACCCTCTCACAAACACTAAAAGCTTTTGGCTTTTTAAAACCTGTAACTGCTTTAAAAATCACCACAATTTTTCCCAGGCGGACTGGATCCCGCACAGATGTTTTGCAGAGCTGCGTTTGATCTGAAACTCTAGTCCATGAAGTGAATAACGATGGTAATGGATGATGAAAGAGATGTAGCAGGAGATGAGAGATGAGAGCAAACCGAATATTTCACACACGCTGTGTGTGTATATACAAAGTGCTGTTCGAGTAGTTCAGATTTTGATGTTTTACCATGAATTCATCATCACCAGCTTTTATAAATAAAATGCCAGGTTTATGTTCCTCAACTCCATGTACTCCCTTTTTTTGATGAACTCTGTGAGTAGCTAGCAGACTAGATGAAACACAGAATCAAAACTTTGTGCAAAAGTAAGTGAACCCCAGCTGCGCTGATAAAGTCAGGTAGGTAATAGACTCGGATGAAAAACATGTGGGTGCTCAAGTAATCAATTAAGTAGACCAATCAAATGAGACATCCTTAGGAAAGGTTTTGACCAGCACTGATTAAAAGAGAGGAAACCAATCAAATCACTGTCGTGCCACAGCATAAAGCACACATATTAACGATGCCAAAAGGAAAGGAGACATCCAAAGACATCAGGTAGAAGGTGGTGACAGCCCATCAGTCTAAGAAAAGCTACAAGACCATCTCCAAAACATTCCAGCTCCATCCATCCACTGTAAGACAAATCATTCACAAATGGAGGGCTAAGAAGCATCAGAAAAATAATAATTCCGCTAAAGGCCAACCCACAAATCATCTCCAGAGAGTTCAAGACCTCTCTGGCAGCTTCTGGGACAAATGTATATGTGTGTACAATCAGGCGACAAACTCAATAGGCATGGCATTCATGGGAGAGTTGCTAGGGGGAAGCCTCGGCTCTCAATAAAGAACAAAGTTGCCTGTTTAAACTTTGCCAGAGAACACTTGGACCAACCAGAGGCCTTCTGGAAATCCGTTCTCCTGACAGATGAGTCCAAAATGGAACTATTTGGCCACAATCGCCGGCGCCATGTTTGGAGAGAAGTCAACGCTGCAAATAATCTCCTCCCAACAGTGAAGAATGGTGGTGGAAATGTGAAGGTCTGGGCCTGCTTTTCTGCCTTCAGACCTAAACGCCTCCATGTTATCCAGGGAACCATGAATTCCAAGGTCTATCAACAAGTTCTTGATCAGAATCTCCTGCCATCAGTCAGGTAGTTGAAGCTGGGATGGAAAAAGGATTATGCAGCAAGACAACAACCCAAAGCATTTCCGCTTAACTTCTAAGGAGTGGCTTAAGAGGAAGAAGATTTCCACTCTGGGTTGGCCCACTCAAAGTCTGGACCTCAATCGCATAGAAAATGCTATAGCAAGATCTGAAACAGGCAGAACATGCCAGATGTCCCTCGTACCTCTCTCAACTGGCTGAGTTCTGCGGGAAAGATCCCCAAAAGCAGATGTGAGACACTGGAATGTGGTTGCAGTAATGGCTGCAAAAGGAGGTGCCAAAGGAGATACTCAGGTTTCACACTAGCTGCTTCTCAGTTTTAGGGGAGATTAATTACTTTTGTTGAATAAATAATGAAAATAAACCCTCTTTTTGCGTGTCCCTTATTTGGAAGGTCTGCTTTACAAATTGGGTTTTGGATTTTCATTTCATAAGGCTATTTTAATTTTTTTCAAGGTTTTTTGGGGACCAGTCCCTAGTCATGCTGCTATTATAGATAGATAGATAGATAGATAGATAGATAGATAGATAGATAGATAGATAGATAGATAGATAGATAGATAGATAGATAGATAGATAGATAGATAGATAGATAGATAATCCTTACATGATACAAAATCTCAACTTTTTTGAAAGTTGCATATAAAGTATTAATGTTGCCAGTCTCCCGACCATGATGCGGCAAGAAGAGACTGTATGTCACTGTAATTGCTTAATCTGACATGGTGGCCATCATGAAAGACAAAAATATCATGTAATCTAATCCTGGAATAAATAGAAGCATAGCAAAATGATTTGCAAAACATAGAAAGCAATTTTAGACTCAAATAACACAAAGTCAAAATTGAAATGCGGAAACTGAGAAATTTCATTAAAAATAATGTGCACATTTTGAATTTGACAACAACACATTTAAAAAAAAAGTTGGTACAGTGGCAACAGAAGACCAGAAAAGTTGATAAAGATAACACCAGCTGGAACATCTTACAATGAATGAGTTGAACTGGCAACAGTAACATGACTGGGTATTAAAATAACATTTCACAGAGGCTGAGTCTTTCCAAATTAAATATGGGTAGAGGTTCACCGCTCAGTTAAAGATGCCATCAAATTCAAAATAGGCAAACAATTTTCAAAAAACACTTAAATTTCTCAGTTTCAACATCTGAAAATTGTCTTTGTGCTATTCTCCATTAAATATGAGCATGCAGTGTCCTGCCAATCGTCCCACTCTGCCCCAAATTTTGACGTGACTGTCCCAGCTATTTTTGGAGACAGGATTCCCCCAGTTGAATTTGCAGTAAACATGCTAAATTACATTTTGCGAGTAACACACAGTATTTTTGTTCAGAAAAAAAGCCAACGATGGGATACTGTTTCACTCAAAACAATAGAATTCAGTTTCGTTTTGTTATGTCCATGCCTGATCTAGATCTACTTCCTGTCCTTGTGTGTCTTTCCACCTGTCTGATAATCTGCCCTGCCATTATGTGCTGCACCTGTGCCCCATTGTCTCACCATCCCCCAGAGTATTTAGTCTTTGTGTTTTCTTCCTTTGGTGCCAGATTATGTACTATTGTTCCAGCAGTTACATCTCTCTTGAATAGCCTCTCATGTATCTGAACCTTCACTCCTCCCCTCGATCTGCCTTTTGCCTTGCCCCTCCCGTTTCGGTCGCCCTCGATGATTGACCTCCATGTGTGCTGCGTTTGGGTCTATTTCTGGCGTGTGAATTTTGACATTGTTGTGAAGTTAGCTGAGAAAAAGCTGCAGCTTCTCTCAATCTTCGCTTGTAAAAATAAATATGGGAAAACACGATTAAATTTTCAAAGATAAGCTATCAAGATCATATCCAAGGTATCACAAGCTCTCTCAGCTAGAGATGCTCAGTGTTGGCCTCTTCTACACTGTTCTTTGACCCCTGATCTCCTCACCCACACCCACCCACCCACTCTTTCTTTCTCTCTCTCACACACACACACACACACGCACACCAGAGCACAAGGTTAAACAGAGGTGAGAAAGACTCGC
>CAAKHG010033463.1:0-11676 GCA_901007715.1 Dactylopterus volitans
GATGTCGTGTGAGGGTAGAATAGTTGCTTGTTGGAGCTTTAAGGCACACGCAGTAATTCTCTCTTCTTTTTTTTTTTTGGAGATATTTGAATTTAACCCAGTCTTTAACCCTTAGACGCGCGAGAGATTTGACCCTGCACTCGTCCATAAGTAGGTGAAAAAAAAGACCTGTGTTAGAATTAATGCATTTTTTATGTCATTTCTTTTCTGTCAGAATAATCATTTATGTTATGCTTTCTATTGTGCACACATGAAGGATTTCATGTTTTGATTCCACCCCGCCCCACTTATTTTTCACTTTTTACCATTTGGAACGGGTTCAAACATTTCGAACAATAATAACTGAAAACAAAGAAAACTGATTGCATGGAACACATACATAGAAACGTGTCAACATTCATTTTAGTGTGTGTGTGTGTGTGTGCGTGTAGCTGTCTCAGTCTAAAAATAACTCAAACATGAAATCACTTGTGTGTGCACAATACAAAACAAAACATGAATCATTACTCTTAACAAAAAAGCCCCAAAAAAGCTTTGATTCTATTGTGGGTTATTTTTTGACCCACTTGGTGGTGATACAAAAACTACAATTTCCCAAAAGTGTGTAAAAGATGAAAATAAAATTCTAAATGGCATCGCATCGAAAAATGTTTTTAGAGGAACACCTGGAATATGAAATAATAACTTTTTGTTACGAAGATACTGCGACAAATCAACCTCACCGGGCCATTTCCGACCCTCTCGTGCACCTCAGGGTTAAACGGCTGACCAGCTCTCCAGCACATGAGGTCGATCACCTGCAGCTTAGGGGATGTTTGAAAGCGCGTTCCACCCGGAGAAACTTCTCACTTGGCCTACTGGGCTTGACATTGTGTTTCCCTGAGCTTGAGCTGGAACTGTCCGACCTCGGCAGCCCGCTGAAAGCATTCCACACACATTTTTCCCGCCGTGAAGAGTACAGCGCGGGGGGCGGAGGGGGATAATAGCGCCTGTCAAAAGGCTCCCTCCGCGGCTGCTCCTCGACTGCAGCCCCGCCACCTTCACCTGTGCAGACAGGCAAGAGTAGTGGGGGACAGAGGGGTCCATCGGAAGCCAGGTAAGGTAACGCACGGCTAAAGAAATCGGACTGACAGCCCCGGCGCCGGCGCCGTGCGCAGGGGGCGAATCTGTCATAGTTACTGTACAAAGGGCTGAGGTGGGACTTGTTAACAACACGGAACGCCAGACAAACCTATGGACTCCCGGAAACGGGCTGGAGAACTTGCGCCACCTCCGACCCGTGTCCGAAACCCGATTTGCGGATTTGTACCTCGGCTATCTCAGGGAAAATGAAGCGGCTCCATGATTGATATTCCCGGCGCTGCCCATGAATAGAAGCGCATGCTCAGACGTACCTCGGCGCAGCGGCTGCCGGCTAACCGTGCGATTCTACGCTGGCCCATCCCTGTGACGTGTTTCTAAACGGTGGATCCTGATAACGGCCTCGTCAACGGTATCGACTGATGCCGCATCCATTGGCCGGTGATGAGAGCGCCCTTGAAAAATATCTTAAAATGCTTCATAAAATATTGGTTTGAGATTAGCAGGATCACTAAACAGGCGGGTAATTAGAAAACTTTTTGGGGGCAAAAAAAAAGCGACCGTTCGAACCAGCACTTAAACCGTGGCAGTTAAGCATGGCTGATGCACGACGGAGGGGGGGGGGGGAATAATGGGTCCGGTTGTTGCTGGATGACAGGCAATAACACATAAAAGCATTTATAAACGCTGCGAGGTCTGAGCCTCTGAATCAAGGTCAAACCCGTCAGAGGCTTATTACTACTCCTTATTGCTCCCCCTTATTAGTGGTGAGTTGATGGGAAATCAGCACGAGTGGTTCGCTCTCTGCATCTTTCGGGGGTTTTAGCTCAGAGGTCAGACGAGATGATGTGCGGTCGAAAAGGGGGCCAAACGTCAGGCGACTGAGCGAGTCGGCGCAAGGAGCTCGGCAAAAAAAAAAAAAAAAAAAATTCCTGAAATCTGCGCATGTATGAATGGGTCAAAAGGAGGAAATGTAGCGGAGGAAACCCAACAATAGCCCACGTCTGCATTTGTCAAATAAATGATTTAAAAGAAAAAGCGGGGCGGTGTGGGAAGCCGCTGATTGTGCGGAGTCTGCTGGACTGGCCTTTTTTCTGTCGCGTCGTCAGGTGCCGCTGATCCGACCGGAGCGGCTGACCCGGGCTGGAGACCAGGAACAAACGCAGGTCAGGCACAAAAGAAACAAGGCTCAACGCTAGGACTGCATCTCGCGCAAGACATTAGCGCGCGCGGTCGGTGACAGGCGTGAAACTCGGCGACGCCGCAGAGCATGCGGGAGAATGCAGGAGACAAACAGAGCGAGCAGAGCAGAGCAGAGCGCAAAAAACGAAAAAAAAAGCGAGAAGCGGAAAGCTGATGAAGTCACGATTCTTTATCCGACATAATCTTGTTTTTATTAAAATCCCAGCTGATGGCAACATTCCGACCACAAAGAGTGATTAGGCTGAGCGCTGGATATGAGAATTGATAAAAAAAAAAAAAAAAAAGAAATGGATTGAGATAAATCTGAGCTGGAAGAGGAAACTCGGTGAGCTTCCGCGCGGGGCCGTCCGGAGGAATCGAGCCGCCACGGAGGACAGAATCGCCGCCAGGAGACACAAGCGCGCGCTCAGCATCTTTAGCGCATATCCGGCATCGATTTCCAATTCTGCCGAATCGCCACGAGTCTTCGCTCGGGCCGGATGACATCCGTCGCCATCGACGCTCGGCGGTAACGGGGCAGCATCTGAATGCGCGGCGCCGGCCCTCCCTGCTCGGAACGCCGAGGGATGGAAGCGGGAAACTATCAAACGCGCTGCGAAGTGCTAGATGGTAGGAAAGGGCACCTTCCTGCGCCGGCGGGTTGCGGCTGGGGCGGCTTCCACACATGGAAGGGCGCAAAGGGGAGGCGTGTCAGCATTAAAGGAGTATCTCTTTCCTCTGGGCTGCGGGGTGACGGGTAATGCTTTTGTGCATTACAGAGAGGGAAGGGCCATCCATCACCGCGACGCGCGCGTGCTACGTGTGCATGCGCTTGATTGTATGCAGGTAGCGTCGCTCTGCTCCAGGCTGTGGTGTGGTTATGGAAGGGAGAAGGGTGGGTGGGTGGGGGGGGGGTGAGAGAGGCTGGAGGCGGTGGGGTGTGGGGAAAGTGGGGAGTCATGAGGGTAGATGCAAGCCAGGCAGAGCATCTGGAGACAAGAGGACTCTCGCTGGTGTCAGGCGGGGGCGGGTTATTTATTTGGTTTGGGGTCGTGGGAATACGAGGAGCGGCTTCTTGCTGATGGAGAACCGATGCGCTCAGACACATCGCCGTGCCAGCGGCGGCGTGTGCTTCGTGTCAGGGGCTGCCCTTCCATCGGCGCACGCCGCCGATTTAGCGGGTGATTGGTGGGAGCAAAAAAGAGGAAGAGAAGAAAAAAAACCCCATCAACACAACATCCGTACTGTATACACCCAACATGCACACACAGCATATTGTTTCATATTCATGAGTTAAAGGGGCAGTTTTTTTTTTTTTTAGTTGTTTAGTTTTTTGTTTTAATGAGAACATTTTTTGACAGCTTTGTGCAGCAGGAAGACAGTCCTTCCAACTTGCATGTAGGGAAAAAAAAATAAAGTGCGGGAAATCACACTTTGGACACAAGTTGGCGGCGGAGGAGTGAATTTGTATGCGCATAATTTTGCAAAAAAAATGTTTGGCGTTGCCGTTTCAATGCGAAAACATGAGGGGGTGAGGGGTGGGGGGTGGGGTGGGGGGCTGCCCTCATACGGGGGCGTTCCTCGTTCACGGCGAGGTGCGGGGAGAGACGCGACCTCCTCTGTTCAAGCGCGCCTGTGCTCTCCGGGGATGACGTGCGACGCCCATGTTAATGCCGCTCCAGCGGTCCACCGGCTGTTTCCACAACAACCAAAGGTGAAGGAGGCAGCCCCGTGGCCACAAACAACAGCAACGAAAAAAATAAAAAAGGAATATGCAGGGGCTGCCTGGGTGGGAGGACGCGCTCGGAGGCGTATAACCTGCACGGTAACTGTAAAACAAGCGCACGGGGAGGCTGTGCGAGAACACTCCCGCCTGCTACAGGTGTAATTGCCGCGCTCCGAGACGACACCACCGCCACCGCCCGCCCGCCCGCCCGCTCCTGTTGTTTTTCCCAGCGCAGGTGTGTGTTCAGGCGGGAGGCCAGCTGCTGCGCGCTCCCCTGCCTCCATCCTCTGAGGGTTATTACAGTTGCAAATAATCCCACGATGACGCCCGGGTCCAAACAGTTTCACAAAATAAAAAGGCAGGATATTGATTTGATATTTGCGGCGGGTACTTGCTTGGCCGACTTGGCTGCGTGTTTGCTGTTTTTTTTTTTTTTTTTTCCTCCTCCCGGCGTATATATGGAAACTACGCCGCTGTGTCTTTGTGTGTGGCCTTGGTCATGGGAGGAAGGCCTTTTGTCTGGCTTGCTTACTCTGCTACGATGCTGTTTACTTTGCTCCCTGCTCGTGTCCCTGTGGCCTGATGCTGTTATGTCTCAAAGGGCCCAAACTGAAGCTTGAGAAGGACTGATAAGCAAATTGCACTGGCCCCTTTCTTCCTCGCTGTGTTTGGTTATATTCAGAACGATTGTTTCGTATACAACGTGTCCGTCGCCCCCCCCCCCTCGACCCCCGCTGCCCCTCTCCCTGATTTCTCCTTCTCTTTTTCCTCATTTCAAGAACGTTTCTGCGGGCTAAAGCTCGCGGTAGCACGTCGTTTTCGAGCCCATGCAACTGCGAGATTCACCTCCGCGATATATAATAACTCGGGTGAAAAGCAATACGGCACAGGAAGAGAGAAAAAAGAAAAAAGAAAAAAAACGGGAGGAAAAGCGCGGAGATAAAGCCGCAAAACGCCTACCGCAAATGTTCCACGAGTCCCATACCTCTGTGACATCATTTAGATCCTGGGCGCGTTGTTATGAAAAAAAAGTGTGCGTGTGTGTGCGTGTGTGCGTGTGTGTGTGGCGAGATAGAAAAAGAGAGAGAGACTGCAAAGTTGGCAGTTTGAATGATGTTTAACTGGAGCTCGGCACAGTTGAATGAGGCTGTAAATCCACGTTCTCCTGGGCGCAGTTACTCAGCGCACCGTGGCTCAGAACCATCACGGGGAGAGGGATGTCGCCGCATTACGCCTGCGCGCGCGCACACACACACATGCACACACGCGCGCACACACACGCGCGCACACACACACTGGCTCCTACAAGGCGTAAGATATAACCCCGAACCATCAGCAGCAACCCACTCGGAATGTACACAGAGCACCGAGCTCCATCCCACGTTAACCAAACACAGCCAGCTCTCCTCTTGAGGCTTCGCGTCTGCGCCGGGCCTCGCTGACACCTAATCTCCCTCCGCCACAGCACTTCCCCTCGCAGCCTATGATCTGCTTACCGTCAAATGCCGGACGGCGGGGCTCAAGATGAGGGGGGGCGCGGGGGGCACGACTGCTGCAACTTCCGCGCCATAATGGAAATCGGCGCGCGGACGGGCTGAGGTCAGCGCTCCGCCTTGACGGAGCGCGCGATCACAACAGGTTTGCCGCTTGACATTCACGGCTCCAACTTCGCCTCAGAGCGCCAAACTGAAGTTATTTGAGCAATCAGCTGCTTCAAGGTCACCCCCCCCTCCCACCCCGACACCCCGCATGCATGCGTTTTCATTTTACCTTTTATATTTACCGCGCTTCTGCCAACATCAAGCTGCAAAGTCCAACTTCATCAAAGGGGAAATGTGGCGGGGGTTCTAACAAAGCTGCTTCATAAACTTGCGCAGCTAATTTGATGCAGATGAGCAGATTTATGTGCAGAGCGGGTGGAGGCTTGGGAGGTTGTGTTTTTTTTTTTTTTTTTTTTATGGGGGCGGGGTGTGTGTGTGTGTGCCGGGATTCGTCAATAAGTTTGGAACAGATGGGTCTCAATTGAATTTGATTACCGCCTCGACGGAATACGTAATGAAAGAGTCCTAATTTGAGGAGAAAGTTATGAAAAGGCAGTTTCAATTACTCCGCCAGCTAAACCGGGGCTCCAGCCTTCCTCAGCCGACTGAGGCGTTCGCAGGATTTCTTATTTTCACTCCTCCCTCCTCTCTTTAATGACGGCGAGGGAGAATCGAGACGAGCGCAGCTGTTTATTCACTCATTCCGGCAAATCCTGCCACAGCTGCATTGTTGCGAGCATTAAGCTTTTGTCATTTGTTAAGTGATTACTGCTTTTTTTTCTTTCTTTTTTTTGGTGAGATGCAACTATGTTTTCTCCTCTTTATCGTCGCCGCTCAGATGATAACAGGCTTGAAGACTCGGCTCTGCTGCAGCTGCCTGACAGATCCGGAATGAAGAGCCGCGTGTGGTGTCGGCGTGTTTTGTCCGAGAGCGTTGAAATGCTGACAACCTGTCAGGCGCGATCACTCCGCCGCCAACTTCCCTTTACCGAACTTGTGATTGACAGATGCATTTTTAGTTGTTTTTCCCTCTCAAGTTCAAAAGTTCATATTGATTAAGGCTGCGGCGCAGCAGGCACACAACTCATTTGATCCGTTTTTAGAATGAAATTGTCTTAAAACTGTTGGCAATCATCAGTTATTCCTTCATCTTTAAATAATGATGCCGCCTTAATAAAGGCTGCATGTTGGGCGGGATGACTTTAAAGTGAGAAAGGGAACGGCATGTCAGGAGAGGCTCACATGCGTGATGAAAACGTAGGGAAACATTTGTTAAGGAGAAAAAATTTGATGTCCGGCCACGTTGATAATAAACGTGGCCATCGGATGCATTAAACTCCTCAGTTTTTGCTATGTGACACCAGTGACATCACCGGTGTCAAGGAAGAACCACAGGCTAGTTCCGCTTGCGTTTCTGGTTGGTCTGTCAAACAGTAACGTGATTGCATTCCGTCGCCTGCCTCCGTGAGCCAGTCAGGATTTGGCGGCCTGGCATTTGGACGCCTGTTTGCATTGCATCCTGGTACATGTAGTCACCACTGCACGGCTCTGCAGCCATCAATGACGACTGGACGCACGTGTGAAAAAGTGGCCAATTTTTTTCCAGCGAAGTAAAAAAAAAAAAGCAGATGATTTCAAAGGTTCGTATAATTAAAATGACATCAACTTAACACCAAAATAGAACTTTGATCTAATTTAACACATAAGTGTTACAAAAAAAAAAAAAATTTCCCTGGGCAAAATAAATTAATTCAGATTCCGGCTCGTTTGAGGTCCACAGACTCATTAAGAGTGGGCCGCTTTCATCCGGTTCTCACGTGAGAGTGCAGTTATTGCAATAAGGCGTTTTATATCCATCCCTTTCACTGACATCACACGCCGGAGATGCATCTAAAATATCAGCCACAAAACACCGCAGACAGATGGTTAGGGCCCACTGCGAGAGGCGTCCCACCATGCCTGATAACAAGTTTCCCGGGCTATGTAGGGCAGCCGGGCCTGTAAACACCCCCAGCTTCAAGTGGAGCGAACAGGTGGCCCCGCCGCATAAGGCTCGCTGGTCATGTTGTGCGTCCGCGACAAAAAAGTGAAGCCGTGGGGGGAGACGCGGGAGTCATGCTGTCATGGCCGCAAACGTGCCTGTGAAGAAAAATAGCGGCGCCCGAGATGCCTCTGGGAAATCAAAAGCCAGAGCGCTGCGCCCAAAACGCTGCTGACGGGCGACGCGAGGCGAAAGAAGCAAATAAACGGGAGCCGGGGAAAAAAATTAGTTGTGCGATCCCTGGTCAATAACCCCAAAAGCGGCCCTCCAATCGCGCTGCCTCACAATGACACATATTCTGGCCTAGTTTGGCGCTCCGAAACGGGCTCTCCTCATTCCAATCATTTCCTCCATGTATTTGTTTTCAGACGCGGTATCCTCCAGTGGCGCGGAGATGATAATGTCACGGAGGAAGGAAAGTGATGGTCTGCCTGGTGTTTATACGAGATTCTGGCATTTGTTGTCGTTGGGTCTGCCGTCATTGGCGGGCAGGTTGCCACAGAACCCCCCCCCCCCTATCCAACCTCCATCCTCCACATACACACACAAACACACACATACGCTATCCAGCCTGACCCATATAGGTGCTTTGAACCACTGGCAGGCCCGACAAGATTATCTGGGCCCCCTTCCCGGGAAGACCACTGGGACGTGGGTGCATGGTGATCCGTGTGTGCGTGAAACATATTTAAAGATGGAAGTGGGCTCCGTCAGTCTCAGCGCGTGCATGTATTTATGCATCGCCGCCGCAGCCTGTGACAGCACTTTGGATGCCGTTGAAAGAGATGTAAGGTTCAGTCTCCAGGTGGTTCTCGTCTTCAGACTGGCACTGAAGGTGCGGGGAGGAGGACAGGGGGGGAAAAAAATTATTTGTGAATTTCTCCCGGGAAGGCAGAATCATGTTCTATTAATATTCAGCGTGACTATTTCCAAGGGTTAACGTCAGTGGAAGCCGCCGCACCTCGACGGCGATACGGCGCGCAGGCGCCGGGACGGCCGCCGCGCATGGGCATGAAGTAAATACTGATTAAGTTATAAGAGCAAACAAAGTTTCCTCCGTAGCCGTGATGACTAGCGCCTGTTTGTCCTTTCTTCCATCTTGAATACATAATCCCCAGATTAATTAGCTGTGTATTTCAGCAACTTCCTGTAGCGCGACCCTCAAATGGGCTCCCTCCACAATCTGGCCTATCGACTTACAGGGCGCCAGGGCTTTTTCTTTGAAGGCCGCCTCGGCTTCAGAGGCAAAAGAACTCTCTGATCTGACGGCAAAAGGAAAAGGGCCCCTGCAGTGTGCCATTACAGACTGATAAAAAACCTCGAAGAACAACATTTGGGTAACACACACGCACACACACACTCTCACTCAGGGAAATAAAGTTAAGAATAATTTGCTTGCGAAAACACGAGGTGGTACGGAACAATGACAATCTGGCTCCTTTGGTAATTTCCTGTCGGCGCTGGTTCGCGTGATGTGGTCGTGACTGTTCTGCCGGGATCAATCAAACCTGCGAGCAGATGGCACCGCGCTCCTCCGGCGGACCGGGGACTGTCTGTGCTTTCCGAGACGGTAATTGGCCCCTCCATGTCAGGGGCTGCGGCGCGCTAGCAGTCACAGCCGTCGCCACCGTGCAGCGGCAGCACATGTCGCGTCGCTTAGCGCGGCGCTTGATTTTGATGCCTCGGCTGCAGACGTGCTCTGTTTCGTATCAGCCGGCGGTTTAATAATGCTTAATAATGAAAGCCAATAAGCTGCGACGCCAGTGAAGCGCTGCGAGCTAGGAAAGCTAAGAAGCGTTGGCTGGAGGCGCTCGCGGCTATCGCTCAGGTCGACGCAGCCGCCGCCATGACTCCACCCCACCCCCCCCCCTCTCCCGCCCTCCCCAAATGCACAACATGCCGACCTCTTTGGCCGCCGGCCTCCACGAGACCCGGTATCGCATTCTGGATCTGAAACTGTGCCGTGTTTACTAACAGGGTGGCGCTAGGTGAGCGAAGCTTATGCGGATAAATGGAACCGCGTGTGGGAGACTCAGTGTATGAAAAGAGAGGCAGGGTAATTACATGGCACTGTATAAGTCTGTGTGTGTGTGTGTGTGTGTGTGTGTGTGTGTGCGCGTGTGTGTGTGGCTGAGACGCCAGGCACTTCAAAGCTTTGATGTTGGAGCTCCTAAATGAGGGCCACCAGAGGTCCAGACTAATGGGACATCATGGGGAGATTAGAGGCCAAGTGTAGCAGACTGACAACGCAGCGTTATTTTGTATGTATGCATGCGTATGCGACGGGGAGATAGGAGTGGTGGGGGGGGGGGCGGGGAACGTGGGTTTCTGTGTGTTTGTGTTCTTTCTGCAATTAAAAGGGAACGTTTTGGCTCAAAGTCTCAGATGGAGTTTGCCGGTAACACCCCTAAGTGCTTCTTTGTTTCCGCAAGCATCGCAGGAATGCAAATTCCTGAATGGACTGTGGATGAAATTTAGCGTTCTTGCTAACGCTGGTGCATTTACGCTGCCTAGCTCACCTATGTAATGTTCAATAATAGGCGTTGTGCCGTCGAAATAAAAATAAAGCCGGGAAAACCTTGGCATCACAGTAAATTTAGCATGTTTTTTGCCACAGCGAGAAAATCCCCCACCAGTTTGTTCCTTGTATGGTATAAATCCTTTATTAAATAATCATAACAATAATTATAATAACAATCATAAAAAGAGCATTTCTGTACAAAGACCCCTTTAAAACAACAACAACAGCAGTCCAAGCAGTGCGAGGAGGGGAGGGGCGGGGGAGGGGGAGGGTGGGATCCTGTCCTTTTTATGTGTTTGGTCCTCCCGGGCTGAAGGGGGCGCTATCACTGTCACTTTCAGCGTCGCGTTACTGTGTCTGATACCGGCTCCAAAGGCAAACTGGATCCCCGAGGCTCCAAGGCACTTTGAAGAGAGTCAGTGGGGTCCAGAGATGCTGGCCTCAGAGGAGAGGGAGTGTGTGTGAGCATGATAGGTGTGAGTGGTATGAAATGTTGATATTGTGTGTACGCGCGCGCGCGTGTGTGTGTGTACTGTTGTATAATGATGATCCTTCTGTACTTCATAGTCATTGGGCTCAAATATAAACCTCAGGGTTCTCAGTAGCAGCCATTTTCCCCTTCATATATATTTTTTTTTTTTAGGTTCAGTGTGTGTGTGTGCGCGTGTGTGTTTGAGTGTGCATTTATGTTCTGTAAACACGACTGCTTACACGAGCCAATCCCGTCAGCGTGTGTATATTTGCAATTTAGCATGTGCATGTGCATCAGAGGGAGTTAAACACACTTATTCTCTCTCTCTCTCTCTCTCGCGCTCTTCATCATGGCTTAACACAGAAATAAAAACAAAACAAAAACCCCCCAAAAAACAAACAAAAAAACGATAAGAGAGTCGGCCACAATTAGCCAGTTGGTCGAGGTGAGCGTGTATGTGTGTGTGTGTGTGTGTGTGTTTGGGGCGTATAGGTCCTTTTAAGTCATGGCTTTTGAGGTCCATGTGTCAGAAGAGAGCGAGATAATGGCGCGCCTCCTCTCTTATCTTGGCATCACCTCAAAGTTCCTTTTTTTTTTTTTTTTTTTTGAAATCTTTTTTTTTTTTTAATCTTGTTCCACGAGCAGTTTTAAGGCTTGTTTGTGCGTCCTCTCGCACACTCGGGTCGATCGGGAAGAGCTTGTCTCTTGGGCTGTGCGTTTCTTTTCCGTCCCCGCTCGTTTTTTTTTTTCTCCTCGTCCTCGCGGAAAAAAGACGCGCCGTCCCCCCCCCCCCCGCCCCAGCGAGCGGCAGGAGGCGGGTGGATTCTAGTGCTCTGTCAGTCACAGTCCCTCGCTCCTTTGTTCCTCTTTCTTCAGTAGACGTCACTCTCCGCCCTCGCCAGCAATCCATAGGTTGCGCCGACCCAAAAGCTCCTCGACCTTTCACCACCAACCGCAATGTAAACATGACCTTCTCTTTGACGGGAACCAGGCAACAACAGTCTCCAACAACTAAATCTAACAATAACTCTCCCTGCCATTAAAAGAATGTGTTAAAAACGCCCCCCCCCCACAACTCCCCCCCCCCCCCCCCCCCACCCCCCCCCCCCCCCC
>CAAKHG010033465.1:0-10362 GCA_901007715.1 Dactylopterus volitans
TAATGGGCTCCCGAACGCCGGGGTGCCGCCACTGCCGCCACTGCCGCCGCCGCCGCCGCCGCCGCCGCCGCCGCCGCCCGTGTCTGCCCGGCCTATAAACATGCAAGCCAGAGTTGCGCATCCGGGCCCGGCTTTGCAAGAGCACGGGATCGCGGGCCAGGCTGAACCGACGAATGTTAGCACTGTGCCGTGGATCGGGGGGGTCCCCGAGACGCCGCGGCGGGAAAAAAGCGCTGAATCGGCTGGAACCCAGAAAAGGCCCTGAGATATAATTATTTTGTGGGCTCGGGAGACTACATCATAAAATTATGTGGGATTCAATTAGGAGAGGCCCCCCGAGACTGCGGGGGAGAATCAATGCTATCATGGGGGCTGGAGGGAATCATAAATCGATGGCAGGAGCCCTGCAAGGACGGTGGTGGCGGCGGCGGCGGGGCCCGCGGTCTCCGCGGCGATGCTTTCCGGCGGCGTTGACGCGCATGCCATTAAATGGCAATTACAATCCAATTACTACACAATGACATCATCGAGAGGAGGACTCCTGGCCGCGGGGGGGATCGATGCGCATCAGTCGCCGTGGAGACTCGCAGCATCCAGGAAGGTGACGCCGCAGCGACGGTGGACGCCGAAACGTCTCCGTCCTGGGTCGTGTGGCGCCTCTCAGGACACACACACACACAAAGAAGGCCCGTTACTGTGAGCGTTTTTAATTGGACACGTGAGACCTGAGGCTCTAATTAGTTAAAGTGGAGTCGCCGTGACCTGCTTTGTTGACGGGTCGCATCTAGGGGGAAATTTACGGCTTTCCTGACCGGCTAACCATCGACAGGCCGGCGTCACCTCTCGCCTTCATCACCTTCCGCTGCGCCGTCTCACTCTCCGTGTACCCCAGATCGTTTTTTTTTCTTCGGTCGACCTTTGCTTGTGCCAGGCTGGACCCTCTTCTGCCTTCAGAGCTTCCCCGATTGTTGGTGTCATGGCTTCAGCGAGTTGCTTGGAGAACTTCCTCGGAGATGCCGAGGTCCCTATTGGCGCGCGGTGGAACCAACAGCTGCGGCAGATCCGTTGGCTGATGTTCCCCCGCATCCCCAACGCTCTCTATTGGATGGAGATCCGGTGAGCGCGGAGGTCGCTTGAGTCCAGCGAGCTCATGGCCACGTTCGAGGAACCGACGATTTGAGCTTTGTGACATGGTAGCCAATCAGAAGACGGGGCCGCCGTGGTCATAAAGGGACACACGTAGTCGGCAACGGTACTCGGGTCCGTGTTTAAAACGATGCTCAAAGTGGGCTAAGAAAGTGCCCCCCCCCCAATGCCACACCACCAGCACCAGCCAGGCCGGATGGATCCGGGCCTCCATGGTGTTCGCACGAATTTCTTACCCGAACATCCACACGTCTCAGCAGGAATCCAGACTCATCAGACCAGGGCACGTTTCTCGGTCTTCTGTTGTCCAGTTTTGGTGAACCTGTGTGAATTCCGGCTTCAGTTTCCTGCAATTTCATACGACGCAACTCTGCATTGTATGAACTGACATATCATATTTCTGATTAAGGAAGTCATTAGGGATGAGCAGTGTTAAGATCTAAGCCGTACAACTACCTTCCCGACACAGCTTACTGATATCTTATTGGTACTTTTATCAGTACTTTTCAAGAGGAACAATTAAAAAATTAAGAACAGAATGAGCAATTGCTTCACTATCTCCGACTGCAATCAACTAAACTTTAATCAAAGCATTTTTGGAAATCCTAATCAGCAATTTTATGAACAAATAAATATTACAAAGTATAATCAGATAACACCTTCTCCTCAAAAATTTTAATTTAAATTTAAAAGCCGTGTTAATCATTTCACTACTAGTGATCCTGTAACGTCAACAGGTAGTTTAGCTATTTTCTAAACGACATTTAACCAGCTAATTTTACTTTAACAATGTTTGTATTGTATTATTTAATCAGCTGTGTGTGGGGCTCCTGCTAGCTGCTGTTTTAGTGTATTTTTTCCGTTTTTTTGCATTTGCAGCTAGTTTCTGTTGCCATATTTGTTTTGAATTTGAATTTGTTCACCCCACTGGCAATATTTTGGGCTGATGACTGCCCGTCAGCCGCCGTAAGCCCCGCCCCCCTCACTCAGGACATGTGGTCCCGCAAACGTTTCTCCTCAGGATTGGTCTTGTCTACCCATGTGGTTCCTCCTGCAGGTGGTGGGCCTGCTGGGGGACGGACCCATGTCTCTGCCTCGGGGCCGGACCTGACCAGACCCCATGGGTGAAGGCCCAGCCACCAGGCACTCGCCGGCAGGCCCCTCCCCGAGGCCTGACTCCAGGGTGGGGCCCCGGTAACCCTCCAGGCAGGGCACACTGGGTTTTTGGTGTTTTCCCATATGCGTCTTTATGGACCATTCTTTGTCTGACCCTTCACCCAAGACCAGTTTGCCATAAGAGACCCGACTAGGGGCTGTTGCCCCCGACAACATAGTAGCTCCTGGGATCATGAGGACACTCCGACCCCTCCACCACCATAAGGTGATGGTCCACGGAGGGACTCTTCAGGATTGGGAACAATGAACATCGATCGTAGACAAACGCCATAATTCTGCCCATCCCGTTATCCAAACCAATCATGCCGGGACCTAATGATACTCCAGACAGTATTGACGCCAAGTGGCGCCCGGCTGTCTGTGGAGGCATCTCAGGGCCATAACTTACAATTAATCCAGTGACTAACGTCTAAGTTATTAAGCCTCTTGGTCGATCAGTGGGGTTTTTTTGTTTTTTTCCCCCAAAACCGAAGATGGCGTCCTCAAATGACCCTAGGACATTCAGCTTCCTCTCGTAGAGGAACGAAAGCGACCGGGGAAACAATCCCTCCCTCTCTTCAACTCTGCGGAGAGACAAGCCGCCATCGCTGATGGCTTTTAAGTCTTAATATCCTAATCGGCAGAGCAGATTCAAGAGAGTAAACGAGCAACCCTGCGGCAAGCTAATCTCACTCCGGAAGGAGCCCGAGTTGCGGTGATTGACGGCGTTACGGCGACCGCGTCTCCCGGATTATGATCTCCTGAGAAGTCTCACCTCACCGGGAACTTTCCCTCACCCTTTCTTCTCACTCCCGTGTTTTTCTCACCTGGCAGCCGGGAGGAGGAGGAGGAGGAAGGCTGGCGGCATTTCTTTTTAAAAGAACCCCCTCTTGGAACGCCTCGCCTGAAGTAGCGCCGCGTTTATGCGTCACATTCTTTGGCCCTTTCTCCCTTTTTTTATGCTCAATTGATCATGGCACTTTGTCCTCTTGCTTTCCGACCCTTCAGAGTCTTTCATTTCCGATTTTCCTCGCCGCGTCTATCGCGGCCCGGGTCACTTACGGTAATCAAACCGAATCCCGGCCATGAGCGCGCCGCCGAGGGATATTAAACTCGTCAAAACGTCTGTTCCTTCAGCTCCTTCGGTTCCGGTTTTTCGTCTCCCCTCTAACCCTCTCCCCTCTGCGTGAACCCATGAGCTCGACCACCACCACCACGCGCCGAGTCGTGGGCGTCGACACTTATCTGATTGGCCGTGAGGGCAGAATAGTGAGGGGTGGGGGAGGGGAATAAGGGAAAAAAAAAAGAAGATGGTTCTAGATGAGACTGAATAATGCGATTTAAGAGCATTAATGACTCAAGCGTTTCCACCCCGCCAGCCGCTCGTGATTGCCAGCCCTTTTAGATAACCGCGCAGTGCACTATGGGGGTGGGGCTAGATGGTGGGTGGGGGGGTCTTTAATATTGCATGGCTTCCAGTCAGCGTAGGTAAAAATATTGCTAGCGTCTCATCCAGGCCTCATTCATTCTTAAGCGAAGGCACTTCTCTGTTTAATAGGTGGAACGTGCTTTCCGCCCTGCAGCCGGAGCGAAGAACGTGGTGGTTTTATTTTATATAATGCAACAGCCCCACAAGAAATAATAGTTTGATGTGTTGACATGTTTGAATGTTTGTTATCGGGACTGTCGTTTGTGATGCTGTTGAACTGTGACTGGGTTGAGGTGTCCCTAATATTTTGGCCATCCCACTCGTACGCATGAGGCTGACGGGCAGTCCAACAGCGTCACAAACTACAGCCCCAATAACGATCATTCAAACATGTCAACACCTCTCTCACACACATTCAATCAAAAATCCAACATAAAACTCCTCCTGAAGAGAGAACTGATTGCAGGGCTGTTGTATTATACTCTATGGTGGACACGCGGCGGTCATCAGATTGCCACATCTTCACTGAGACAAAAATATGTTGCGCTCAGAATGTATTTCAGTATGTTGCTTATTCGCATGGGAGTGTACTTTTTTAAAAGTTAAATCTCAACAATGACACTCACATTGCTGATATTAAAGTAAAATTTCCAAAGTGTTACGCTGACGCCTGTTGTCACGTCCTTGTGTATGTGTGTGTGTGTGTGTGTGTGTGTGTGTGTGTGTGTGCCGGGCCGCGGCTCTGCTGTTTTTCATGATCTCCCTCCAGGTTCCGGCCCTGCAGCCTCAGTGTGGCAGGTGTGCCTGGTTCGGGCTGACGAGCGGGGGAGGGTGCATGTCGGGGTGCTGCGCCCTCCCTCCCCCGCTCTCACTCTGGCTGCCTGCAGGGATCTGTTTGATTTACTCAATCATTTATTTGTGGTTGTGGTGGTTGTTTGCTGCTGTTCGGCATTCTGCTCGCTTTTAAGTTGAGTCATTTTCCGTTTAAGTACTTCGTTTGCCCTCTTGAATAAATACTTGTCCTGTCCTCATCATTCGTTTCCCCCACAGTTGCACCTCCCGGGTTTATTATTGTTACCTCCCCTCACCCCCTGACATCTTAAACCCCCCCTAACCCCATAGCCTGCACATTCAGTATAGTTAAAGCCTGCAAATACCTGTAATATATTTATATTTTTGCTAAAGCACTTCTGGATGGCTGCAAACTGCACTTGGTTGCTTTGTACTTGTGACATGTGCAATGACAATAAAGTTGAATTCTAATTCCATCTTACCCATAACACCCGTAAAGTTGGAATATACACACACATATGTATATTTACCTCTTTGACTGATGTGTATCGATAGCAATAAAAAGAGGAACTTGTTTGAAAACGAAATTATTTCTTGCAATTTATTGAATTTATTGCATTTTGTTCTACGGTAAACATGCAGCGGCTTCAGCGTTATGTGCCTAATAAAGTGGTCGGAGAGCGTTTCTGCACGTCTTTAATATCCACGCCGACAGTTCCCGTCGCTGGGCGGTTTTGTTTGGGTGTCACTGATGCACATCCCGACAGACAGAAACCTGCGATATATTAGATTTGTTCCCGATCTATTACTTGAGCTCTCGGCAGTCAGCAGTCTGCCAGCAGGCTGTCTGGGAAAGGAAAAAAAAAGCATTATCATGTATTTATGCTTCACTTACTTTGAAGCAGGGTTCCTTTAAGTCCCCAAATGGCCTTTTTTTTCTTCTTCTTCTTTCCGGGAAAGTGTCTAGACAAAAACTTAGAAAAACACGTGTAAAATATTCATTTCTTTCTGTGGTTTTGCTCTCAAAATTGGAGCCGGGACTGCAGGTAAGGCTAAATGCCGCGGCGCTGCTCTGTTTCCCCGCTAATATGCCGGGAGTGAAGCTGAGGCATAAAACAAGTCGGCGTAACGGCGCCATAAAAGTGAAACCAAGACGTTCGTCCGTACTTGGCTATTTCAGGGCTGTTTTTTTATTTTTCAATCTTTTTGTTCGTTTTGTCTTACGAGTTCAGTTTTAATTAGAGGCGTTTACGGGGCCTCTGCTGAGTTATCGTACCGCAGAAAGTCGAGAGGACAAGTGGCACAAACCTGTGAATTTCATTGTCATTTCGAGCGATAAACTGACTCCGGTTCCTGATCGCTGCTCCGAGGGAACTGAAAGTCCTCGGCTTTATCGTGTTCAAGCCTGCGTTACTCAAAGCCACTTAAACTTACAATGATTTTTTTGAGCGTCCGGGCAAGAAACTGAAGAGTACGACCTTTCAAAACAGGCCGGAACCGTGTTCAAGAACAGTTTCCACTTTACTCGCTACATTTGCCTGGCAGAGGCGTTCGAGGCCAAGTTTGCTGAAACATAAATGCTCAACTAGATAAAAGTTGGCCCATCAAACTGATTTTAGTTGAAATTAGGTCAAAGAATAATTGCCGGAATGGATTTTCGTCAGTTGATTAACACCTAAAGACACAAACTGCTGTTTTGAACTGCTGTTTCGAGCTTCCCTGCGGAGCAATGATATGTCACTTGTGTCACCAACCAAAATTGTGGTAAGTTTATCCATTTTTAGACAAATTTACGACTTTGGAGGGATCCATTGCGAAACTTTGTGTTCTCCTGAATCGAACAATGCATGATGTCTGATGCTAACTGCCACAAGAGGTGAGAAATAACCAACCCAAACATACTGTTGGGATCAAATTTGAACCATTTTGACGTTTGCAGTAAAAATACCCTAAAGGTCATTAATTTGGTCTGTAATTTGATGGCTTTTTTTCTGAAGAGTCCGGTCTTGTCTGGCGAAAATGTGTAGCAACATCATGCTAAACAGATGAACCCCTTACTCATCTCGTCTGGTCTTCTTCCGCTTATCCAGGTCCGGGTCTCGGGGGCAGCAGTGACCTGCTGTCCAGTCCACATTAGCACTAGACCCATATGGTTCCTCCTGCAGGTGGTGGGCCTGCTGGAGGACGGACCCATGTCTTTGCTTTGGACCGGAACCGACTGGACCCCATGAGTCCATGGGGGCAACTGGTCCATGAAAGAACCATGTGGGTGCAGGTTTTCATTCCAACCAAGTGCTTGGTTGGAACTCTTTCATGGACCAGTTGCCTACCTCTGCCATGGGTGAAGGCCTGGCCACCAGGTGCTCGCCAACAGGCCCCTCCCCCAGGCCTGGCTCCAGGGTGGAGCCCCGCTAACCTTCTGGGCAGGGCACACTGGTCCTCTGGTGTTTTTCTTCCCATATGCGTCTTTATGGACCATTCTTTGTCTGACCCTCCACCCAAGACCAATTTGCCATGGGAGACCCTACCAGGGGCTGCTGCCCCCTCATTAGGACACTAAGACCCCTCCACCACCATAAGGTTGTGGTCCACAGAGGGGCTGAACTGACTCAGAATACACAAAAATTTAAGCATTTTAAAATGTCATACTTTTGCACAGGTGCTACAAACTTTTGCACACTGAGGCTGTTTCTACTCAAACCCGCATCTACTGAAATGGATTTTATATCTACCAGTGTGGGTCACATCAAGGAAATTGGTGGTTTCAGGCAGTCTTGAAGCTGTGAAGCCATACAGGCCATGTTTGTGGGGGGTCCTAGATACTGTCAAGAGAGCCGCCTGCGTTGCCATCCGCCAAGTTCCCGCAAATTTGACTCGATGTGGGTTGGGATAGTGGCGTTAGGGGGGTTCATAAAATTACAAAAGTACCTCTGCTGCCATTTCAGCGACTGTCACCACGGCAGCAGGACTTGGCAGGCAACAGGCCCTCGATTCTGACCCTACGAGATGAGGATCGGAATCAACATAAAACCCTGTGGGTGAAGATGACGCCGGTGGAGAGGAGTGGGCAGCGAGCCAGGCGTTTATGTCGGAAAAAAAGAAAAAAACAGTTAAAACTTCCACTTCAAGTTGCAGGCGGGATGGCAGAGGATGTCACCCGAACGAGTCCAGGACCCTCAAAACCACATCTGTAATAGCATTTAGGATTAATCATACATTTATTCATGCAAAATAGGCTATTTAGACATTCCACATAGATCTGTAGTTTAAAATTTGGTAAAAGACGCTTACTATGAGGGAATTTCTGGTCCGAGTCGAAATTGACCCGAACCTAACAGAAGCAGAGGAATCCGGAGAACCATAAACCGCTTTAGATTTTTGAGGGTTTTGTTAGGGACACTGTTATTGCTGTTGCTGTTGTTGTTTTCAGGGCTCGGTCTCGCACGGAAACGGAGCTGAGTTGCTTATTTGACATGATTTCTCTGGGGTGGACATAAACAATAGGAAGGCAAAAAAACAAACAAACAGCTGATTGTAAGATGGAGCAATGAAAACCACAAAGTGGACAGCTGGATGGAGACTCGGCGGAGCTGAGCCGGGTTGGGAGGCGGTGGCGGCTTAATGTCCTCCTCCTCGTGAGAAAGGTAATTCCCCCACGTCCAAAGCACACATTACCGGGAAACCAACAGCAAAATTAGCGCCGTAATATCGCGCGGAAGAATTACTTTTGCGGGTCACACGTGAGCGCGGTTGTCTCGGTCGCGGGGGGTCAGGCGGCGAGGAAAAACAAAAACAAAAAAAAAACCTTTTTTGGTTCATCTGTGTCTAATTTGATTGTTCTTCTTGTTGGCTTGAGTGTCATTTCGGCGCTTTTTTTTATTTTTTTTATTTTGGGTTCCCTCGGGGAAACTGATGAACGGCGGCGGCGGCAATAAAAACATTCACGCCACTAAAGTGGTCTCGCCTCCACGCGGCTTTGGAGTGGGCCATAACTCCTCCTTGTTGTTAGAGTGGATCTGCGCCGGAAATTATTGAGGATAACTGAAGATAATGTCGTTATCACGGCCGCGCCCCAATATCGGGATCCCTTAAGCGCTGGCGAAACCGGTGCGCGCATCTCGCGGGCAGCTAGATTACTATTATTATGTCCGGTCCCGTTGCCATCCATTTTCGCTCCGTGTCCTGGCGCCGGGAGCCGCCTGGGTTATTAAATATCGGCCAGTTACGCGCCTTCCGAACGCACTCAGGCAGAATGCTAATACAAGCGGAGCGGGGGAGGAGGGCTTCGCTTAATTACATATGCAGACACTTTGGAGAATGCATATTAGCCGGCGTGCTCATGTGTATTCCCGACTGAATCCCGGCCTTCGCGTCGCCATCGGGCCTTTTTTTTTTTTTTTTCCTGTCTGCTTCGCTTTTCTGCTGGGTCCTCGGTGCCGCTGTCCGGATCGCTGATACGGCGGCCCGGAAAAAAGGAAAAAAAATAAAATAAAAAAAGAGCAGTCATCCCAACGTTACCATCCAATCAGTTGCTCTTCAACGCGTCTCCTAGCATGTTGGCTAGCACGAGGGAGGACCTGACCTGCCGCTCTGCACATGATTTGCGCATGTATCGCGGTCATAACCGCAACGCAGACGACGGCCGATAACCTAATTTATTTTTTCAATATTGTAGACAAGCGAGTGAGATGCAAGAAGCGTCTTAAAACCCGCGCGACGCTTCCACCGCGATACATGATTCAAACTTTTTTCCCGTTTATGGAAGAAAAATGAAAGGTTATGAAGCGAGGCCTCACGATTTCCAAAGAATGACCCAGGTACCCCTTTACGTCTGAGCTGGTTGGTCGCGGTGGGATGGAACGGAGCGAGGAGCATGGAGGTGAAGTAGCTCCCTTAAATACGCATTAAAATAAAGCTTTATTTTCAGTCAAAGTGACCTCACACTGGATCTGTGACGGCTGCTTTCTTTCATTCTCCATTTTCCGTTCCTCTCCCGCGTCCCGTTCTAAAGGTTTTTTCCTCCCGTCCAAATCAGCCGTTGGATGGGGTTTCCTTTCCATGGTTAGCTAGGCAAGTTAGCCGCGAGTTGCTAGCTCAGCGGAGTTGGCTCGGAGAGCTTTGGCGGCGGAGATCGTTAGCTAGAGGTTGATGGCGGATGAATTTGCAGTGTTCAGTTTCGAACAGAACTACGATTAACGTGGTCTGATGCATGTTATGGAAAAACCTATGGTGGCTAAACAGGCCTTCGAGGAGGTCTGAGGTTCAAATTTCCACTATGTATCAATACATGTCTCCCCAGTGCCAGCTAAATGATGAAAAAAAGTACTGCATTCATTCAGAAACTCCCGCCTCTTTCACCCACTCACTCGACAACTGGATCAAACCAGAACCCTCGGCCAAAGCCCAGCAGGGACAATGTCCTTCTTCCATCAGTCCGAGCTCCGGTGTTGCTCACAAGAAAATAAAAGTCGTTACCAACTGTGCCGGCGTTTCTGTGGACTCCTCTTGGGTCCAACTCCCATCCGGGATAACGTCGCGGCTGGCGAGGGCCCCCCATCGTCACGCTCGTGGTCGCTCTTTATCGGACGGCCGCTCTTACCCGCTGAGTCACGCTGTGCAGGGAGTCCTCCGGCCTGCTGTCAGCGTTACCCACCAAATTCCGTCGTCTGCTTGTGTAGCGACAACAAAGAATTCCTGATTCCTTTGCGAACGCCAGTGCTTTTCCACGGTTCCCGCTCCGCAAGGTTCGCAGCCTGCTCCGCCGCTGCCGCCGTTGCCGCCGCTGCTGCCGCCGCCGCCCTCTTCGAGGACGCGACCTGACGCTCGGCGGTAAAAGCCGA
>CAAKHG010033467.1:0-10612 GCA_901007715.1 Dactylopterus volitans
CGCCAATCAGCCACATAACAACATTATGACCACTGCGTGTTCACCATAGACTGTGATGCAATAAATCGTCCCTTCAGGAGGAGTTTTATGTTGAATTTTTATTGAATGTGTTTGACATATTTGAATGATTTGATTTGATTGACTGTACTGGGTTACACTGAGAGGCGTCCCTAATATTTTGGTCATCCGAGTGCATATGAGTGTCAGAAATACTTCATCAATCCTGGAGGAAAGTGTATGGTCACAGTTCATGTCAGCATGAACATGAAGTTACAGGTACCAAGATACAACAAATAATATGACAATATTACAAAATAGAAATTGACCCAATATGAACAGTATTAACATTATCTAAACAAACCCGATAGAAACTATATTAAGTGGAAATGAAATGTAAAGTACTTTTTTGGAACAGAACAGTTATGTAACGTGAATGTATGTATTCATGCATGTATGACTGCATTTGCATGTAATAAGAGTGGGATGACCAAAATATTAGGAACACCCCCCATTATAACCAGGTAAAGTTCAACATCACCGCAAATTACAGTTCAAATGACAATAATGATAATATCTTTTTGTAGTAATATTTTGTTCACCCTCATGCATATGAGTGGGATGACCAAAATATTAGGGACGCCTCTCAGTGTAACCCAGTGCAGTTCAACAGCGTCACAAATTACAGTCCCAATAGCGATCATTCAAATATGTCAACGCCCCCCAGGTTCAACAAGTAGCGGCGTTCCACTCTGCACACGCTCAGTGAGCGGCGTGCCCGTCACCCGCCGCGCCTCATCGCGTGGGGGGACGTTGGCAGAATGTGGGCATGCTAACACGCTAAGCTTAAACGATGAACCCGGTCAATGCAAACGCCAAGCGTCATCCTGCGAGCGCGTGCCGGCATTAGCATTTAGTTTAAAACTCGTTTGAGTGCTTTGAAACGCGACCCGGCTGGGGGCTTTCGCGCCTCCCCAGGTTCTGCAGGCTCGGTCTCTCTCACCGCGTCACGTCCTGATCACCTTCCTCCACATCTTTTGAGGTGTTCATTTACTTGCCCGCGTCCACATATTTAACCCCGTCCCTCAAACACCTTAGACACAGTTAAACAAAAGGCGCCTCAGCCGCTCCTCACATCTGAAACCAATTCACTCCACCTCATCCCGAGCCCTCCTCCTTTTTCTTTTGCTGCCCTTGAGCTTTTCTATTACCGCATGGAAAGCACCTCGCAGCCCCTGACAAGCGCGGCGGATCGACACTAAATCAGAAATCAGTGCCAGCCGCAGATCTGAGCCACCATGAAGGTCACAGGCCCGACACCGCGTGTCATCTCAATCGCGGCGGAGCGGCGGCAGACACAGCCCCGGGTGATGTGTGGCTGTGTGTATATGTGTGTGTTAACAGGGAGACGCGGAGAGAGGGGCGGCACGCGGCTGGGCGCGGAGGAAGGGAAATATATGGAAGGGAGAGCGGGTCAGCTGAAGTGTAGGAGGCCGGGTGATGGGAGGAGAGATGGGGGCTGGTGGTGGGGAGAGGGGAATGGAAGTCACAAAGTATTGGAATCGTATGAGAAAATCAAACAAAGGATTTGGTGTCGTCTCCCTTATTTAGAATGTATCAAATGCAAGAGGAGATGATCGGCGGGCCGCCGGAACGCATGGTCTTCCCTCCCTCTGATTGTCACACACTGCCATCTAGCTGAAAAAAGGGAGAATGACACCACTTTTGAAGCAGGCCCGCCCGCGTCTCCGGTCTGCCTCCAGTCAAACACGCAGATCAGACGCAACGTCCCGGCCCTGCAGTAAATCCTCCCGTCACGCGGATCATAATTTTTATGTTTTTATTGAGCCTCTTCAGGAGAGACGTCGACTTATTTTAATGGTCGTTCTTGGGGTCTGTGATTTGTGGCGCTTGTGCATCGTACATGTCCTGTCCCACACGATCAGCCATAACATTATGACCACTAGGTGCTTACCATGGAATACAACGAAACATCTGTAAAATACACTCTACACTGATACTACTACTAGAGGTACCACTACTGATTCTACTGACACTACTGATATCCCCGATACTACCAATACTTGTTGGTTTTTTGATTGAATCTGTGTGGGAGAGGTGTTGACTTATTTTAATGATTGTTATTGCTGTTGAACTGTACTGGGATACCGAGAGGCGTCCCTAATATTTTGATCATCGCATTTATATGCATAACGGTTACAAAAGTTTGGGGACGCCTCTCAGTGTAACCCATCACAGTTCAACAGCATCACAAATTACAGTCCTAATAATGTTGGGAAATATGTCAACACCTCTCTCAAACATATTCAATCAAGATTCAACATAAATGTCCCCCTGAAGGGAGAATCTAATGCAGGGCTGTTGCATTATATTCTATGGTAAACATGCGGTGGTCATAATGTTATGGCTGACTGGTATATGCCGAACGCCTTTGGCTGGCAAAATATTAGCAAAACCTCTCAGTAGCACTGAGTGCAAATCAACAAATCTACAAATTATGTCTCTAAAACTACAATTAAAATAACAGCTTCAATGAAAACTGAATATTATAACCCTCATGAAGGGGGAATTTGTCGCATTTCGCTTCATTTTAAACCTGCCAGTGGCTTTCTTGATACTTATGATGTTTGTGGTGTACAAAGGGGCCCAGGCACCAGAGGTGTGTTCACAACATTTTCTGGATGGCAGAACTTTCTCATCATAAATTTGAGTCTTGACACGTCTGATATTTGACGCCTTATTTTGGCGTCACTCATGAGCAGGGATGGACAGTAACTGAGTAGATATTGGATAATTCATTGTTCACGTATCGTTGATGATACACACAGATGCAAATTACTTGATCACTTAATAGTTGTACTTTTTCAATCAGATTTAAAAGATGTTTTTATTGACTTTTATATATGACAGTTTCCTTGTGTAATAAATTCATTTGCACATTGAGGGTATGGAAATTCCATGTCAAGCATTTTTATAAGCTTGCAGATGACACATTTTAATTCAAAGCAACATTTCACAGTTATTGTGTGTATTATTGTATCATGATATATAGTGAAACACAGCTTGTGCTCGTAAAATGATAATGAGACGGCAGCTCTGACTTCCTCAATTATTAATCGACTTGCTCTACTTTTGTCCACCGCAGCTTCCGTCGTGTCACAGGAACGGTTTGTTTTTATCACGACTGCAGCGTAAATTGGCAGTTTTCAACCATGTAGCGCGCACGCTCCGGCATAAATGTCGTACATGTCACTAAAACGACCCGGTATATTATTAATTTTTTTGTCACAAGCTTTATAAAGAGGACGAAGACTGAGCAAGCGATAGCGGCTCTACTGCTTACGCCAATGACTGGGTAAGATGTAACGTTTCCATGTAAGCTAGCTGTAGCTGTTTTGGCTAACGTGCGTTCAGCGCTAATGTTTAGATTCGTGCGGAGCGAAAACGGCTAAAACCCGCTACATTTTGTTCCATTAGCTAAAGCCAGTCGCTAAATAACGAGGCCATGCTTCGCTGGATTCTTGGCGGCCGGGAGGCTCAAAGCTCCGTGGAGGTGAGATGCACCTGAACGCCACATCCATCAATGTCAGTGTGTTTTTAGCTGTAGGAGAGTAGCTGCTCCGTCCACACTGTAGGTAAAAGCACACACACACAGCTGTGTAAAAATAAAATGCCACAAGTCAAGCGTTTAATTAAAAAAAAAAATTATAAATGAAAATTTTGAAAAAAGTACCAGGAAATCCTGCTTTGTGAATGAAACATTGAAGTACTCACCTGGAGAGGATACTTAGCTAGCTACACGTGTTATTATTTGACAGATTGGAACTATTTCTGATGTTTCAAAGATAGTTTTTTTTTTAAATGATCTCTTATTTCTGACTTTTTTAATGGAATATTTGATAATTTGAGGCTTTGGGGTTGAATGACTATTCACATGAAGCCTTCTGAGATTTTTGTTTTTCATTATTTATCTGTACTTTCCTGATTTGTCATTCACCCTGTTTTGAAAAACAATGAAAATGATTATGACGTGGTTTCCACGGAACCCCGAGATGTGTTCTAATACTGAAATAACAGCATGTTTTAAACATATATGGTGAGGAAACAAACTCGTCCTCACATAAGAAATGTTTTCAGAAAGGATTTTGGGCCTTTTTTGTGATGCAAAAAGTTGCTGAAGTAAGTAATTGAGTCCCAAAGTAGTTACCGATTAATTTAGTGATGATTGGCTGACTTATTTGTTCCAACATTTTAAACAACATAAACGGAGCAATCAGGAGTACATGTATGTTCCGGATAATTAGGAAGAGGAGCAGGAGGAAGTTAAAGATTTTTTTAAAATCCTGCTCCCTTTATATATTCATAACTTTTATATATTCTTAACTTAGACTTATTTAAAAAAAAATGTCAGAGTCACCACCAATTACAATTAAACCCGTTATAATCGGTGAGAAAAACACAAATGAAAGATAGAAAAATGATTAAAAAAACAAACAATTGATTGACTTATCAACTGCAGCTCTCAGTTATATGAAAGGACAAAAGCCTAAAGTTTGGGAATCACTGATAGGATTTTTAGCGACACAAAGTATTTAACAAGGCTATTACTACAATGTGAGATGTCAGACAAAGGTGTCGGATGAAAGCAGTGCAGTAAGAAGTGCAACTTTTTGCCCTCTGGAACGTAGCAGAACACGAGTGTGCCGGAGCAGCTGAACCTGACAGCGGCTGTAGTTATTCATATAGTTTTTGATGACCAGACAAATGAGCAGAGCAGACGCTCGTTTCCTGTTTCTGACCACAAGTTTCATATTCCCCACTGTTAGTCAGGACTGTCTTTTTTTTTTTTTTTAAATCTATTGTTCCCCAGCAGTCACGTGGGTGTTATTGTAACCATGACAACAAGGTCACCAGGTAGCGTTTACGTGACCCTAAACTATGAGGTTCCCATGAATGTGACCCAGTCTTCCCCAAACCACTTGGGAGAACTTTCCACCACAGTGATGCTGATACACCGTAAAACATTGTTTTCATAAGCTCATTTTTTTTGAGCGTGCGAACTTAGGGAAGTTGTCTCATAAGAGGATGGAGAGAAACAATGGGCCTCACGCCTCAAATGCTCCTGCGCGCAGATGTGATCTTAAATCATGCGTTGGAACAATTTTGGAGTTTTTGAGGCATTCACTGCTAATTTTTCACTTCCCGTTTTTCCTTAAGTGAGACCGGAACTTAACAAATGTCCCTGACCACATTAAAAGAACAAGAATCATCAGACTTGAGTTTTTTATTGTGCGATTATCAACAATGACAGTAAAAAAAATAAAATCAATGAACTCCACGAGAATACAGGATCATATCATTAGTATTCAATTATACATGTAAGAATTTGGTTGCACATAGAAATAGTTGCACTCATTAATTAGGTTCAACGTGCAAAATCATTTATCAATGATAAATTAATACCAGTATGCACACACTGTTTAATCATAAAGACTTATAAAGACCAGGTCGTATCAGGACCTTGTTTTGCATCCATCCTCGTATCAAACCATTTCTTTTTTTAACTTTTAACCGATTTCTTCCCATGATTCCTTCCACCCCCTCTGGTCAAGTCGTAAGTTTCTATGTCGTTTAGTCATAAAAGTTTTATTTCCTGAATGAACTGCCATTGATCCAAGTATCAATATCGGTAGAGGAAGAGATTATTTTCTATTCGCCTCACTTTGTCTTATCCTCTCTGTCCTCTCATTATCTTTGTGTTAGGCCCTCTTGCGTGGGTTCACTGGGGCGTTTTCGTTATGCTAATCATTTAGGCTCAAGCAGGAATTTATCAACATATTCGCTTGGGTAATGTGTCAGTCATGTGCAATAAGGTTTTACAGAGCCACTCAAGTGCAGTACTCAGTGTGCAATATGTAAAAAATCACACTCAATTTTTGTGCAATATTCTAACAGCGCGGTCTGCCTCAAGCTTAACTTCAAGAGAGAACAAGAGAACAAATTAAGACGACATTCATGCCGGAGGCCCAGTGATTTGAATCAAGCAGCAGGTTTAGGAGGCTCCTGCCGGGCCAGAGGGGTGCTGATGGTCTCGATAATAGTCAAATCAGATGCATGCCGAAGTAAAAGCGGGAGTGCTTGTTGAGATTGCGCTCGGGCGCGCTTGTCAGCCTCACCTCGCCCGTCTCACCGCTCGGCCTCGCGTGTCTGCAGAAGAGCCCCGTGCTGTGCATCGGAGAGGAACAGCCCAAAAACTGCTTCACTGAGCTGCAGGTGCTGAAAGGACATTTTGACATTGTTCGATTTCTGGTGCAGATTGATGACTTCAGGTAAGCAGACCACAGCCGCCCCCCCCTCCCCACCCCCGACCCACACCCCCAAACCCCACCAACCCCCCCGCCCCACCCTGGCTCCCCTCCTCCCCTCTAACCTCTCTCCTCTCTACTCTTGGCTGGCCTCGATCTCCCGGTGATTGACAGGAGATCCTCACCTACTGCAAACTTACAGAGCATGACAAGAGCCCGATCATCACCGCTGCGTGATTGTCTCGCCCGCCAGGCTCACAAGAACCAAAGCCTTTTAACGCCCGCCGCACACACACGCACGCATCCACGCACGCACGCACGCCCGCGCGCGTACACACACACACACACACACATAAAGGTTTTTGCACCTGCTCTCCTCGCCGGCCTGCTTTTGTGGAAGCGTGCCGCATGCTGGCATGGTAGAGTGAGTCTGCATAAGTGGTCAGATTGGGATTTATAACAGATCTAAGTATATATGTGGTGGTGGTGGTGGTGGGGGGGGGGTTGCTTCACGCCTGGTCTCCTCCAGTAATAACCCCCCCCTTTCCCCCGCCCCCATCTTCTGGGTCTTGTCCTCCCCCGCGCACTTGTCCACAGTCGGGGGCCAAAGGCCAGAAAATTCTCCCCAGATTGCTTTTGGATTCTGAAAACGCATCCTGGACAGTTCCTCTCCTCTCATTTTTATCTCTCTTTCCATCCTCCCATCTTATCTGTTGATTTTGGGGCCAGCCGGCGTAGATGGTTGAGGGTCAGAGGGCGAGGGGAAGGCGCTAAAGCCCCCTCCCCACCCCCTGCCCCCCACCGGGACAGATATTTTTAAGGCTTCCTCAGGTGGAGATGGACCTGCGGGAAATGATTCCTCACGCAGAGAAATTGTCTGGCTGCGTGTCGCCGGCCAGACCGTTAAAAGATGGCGGCCCCCCGGCCAAGCGCCAGCACATCTCCAGCGAGGAGCCCGCCCCGCTCGCAAGAGAACACTCACGGCTCTCCTGTTTTCCAGATGCGCCTCTGCCGGGGATGACGGCCTCGTGCTGGTCTGGAACGTCGAGGTAACAGTGATGCGGGTTGATTGTTTCTCATCAATTGATTAGATTATTTGTAATCTGATTGTGTTTTTTTTTTTGTTTTTTTTCCAATCCCTGACTTTTAGACTGGCGAGAGGCTGCAGGAGCTGAGGGGCCACTCGCAGCAAATAACCGCCATAACCACCTTCACCTGCAGCAATGGACTCATGGAGCATGTGTCGCTCATCACCGCCTCCTCGGACCGCAGCCTCAGCGTATCCTCAGTCAGGCAAACGCAGCACATTTTAGACACACACACACACACGGGCACACAAACGCACGGAGACCGAGAGTGTGTGATTGTTCTCTAACTGAGGCTTGACTGTCCTTAATGGTATTTGTCAGTTGTGGGACCCTGATACAGGCAACAGGGTTCAGACCATCTCAGATCTTCAGTCGTCCGTGAAGGTAAAGACCTGCGCCCCACATGTCTTCTTCTGAGGTCCAGAGGAGCGCGGCCGCGCTCACGGCCAGGAGTCAGGGCGCCGACAGTCCCGCCGACCTCGCGGTATTTCAGTAAAACTTCCGTCATGGCGCCTGAAAAAGCTGCCACAGTGACAGGGAATCGCCAAAGAGCCCCCCGATACGATATAACGACAGTTAAGTCACAATGCAACGCCATTTTATGGCGCGCTGAGTAATGCAACAGCATACATGAATCACGTATGACATTAAAACCGCTGCATGGTCACCACAAAATAAAACGCAACATTCCTGCAATGAATTCTCCCTTCAGGAGAAGTTCTATGTTGATTTGAGAGAGGTGGTGACAGATTTTCATAATTGGACTGTAATTTTTGGTGCTGTACCGGCTTAAACTGAGAGGTGTCCGTAATATTTTGGTCACCCAAATACATATGAGTGGGATGTCCAAAATAACCCATTAAAGTTCAACAGTATCGCAAATTACAGTCCCAACAACAATCATTGAAATCTGTCAGCGCCTCTCACAAACATTCAATAAAAAATCAACATAAAACTGCTTGCATTATATTCTATGGTAAGCATGCAGTGGTCATAATACTATGCTTGATAATAATACGGTGCGTATTGTGATATATGTTGATTTCTACCTTTTTTTTGTTTTTCCAACTGCAAACTATGGTCCAAAGAAAAAGGAATTTGTTAAAGACGGAGTTTTCACTGTGCTCATCTCACGTCGGTCGTTTTATATTCCAGCAAAATGGAGTCATCAAGCAGACAGGCCGCCCTCAAACCTGCCATAACTGCTTCACCCGCCTATGTGATTCATGTAATAAAAGACTGATGCTTGGCATCCATGTATCGATACAATATCACCCCACAAAATATCACAATATGATACAGTATTTTTTTTTTTCCTAAGCAACAATAGGTTAAGTCAAGTATCAAATACCTAAGTTAGTATTTAGTGGACAGAAAAGAAATCATATAGTTCTAATACTTTGAAAGTATTTCCAGATTTATATGGTGATTCCAGTTGCAGATCTGCATATAACTGAAGAGTGGAATGTTGACCTGAACTCTAAAATTTATCATTTTATAGTGTGTTTCAAGTTCCGACTCTTCCAAGGCTTTTAATTTCTAACATTGATCTCAGTTGCAGGCGAAGGTGAGAGGCTTTTTTCTTATAATCTAACTGGTAAAAAAAAGAAGATTAACTCTAAGAAAGGAGAAGAGAAATTGAATGAGGAACAAAGTGTAGCTGCCCAAAAATACATAAAATAGAAAACTTTCCTTATTTTATTTATCTAATTAGCTAAAGTCTGACCTTAAAGATTAAATGTACTCAGATTAAATGTTCCAGTTTTGGAAACTGATAATTATTCAATCAGTTATTTGTGTCATTATTTGTTTTTGGTGGGCAGCTCAAACTTTCCTCATGACAGCCATTTTGCTCATGTCTTTAAGAGGATAAATAATAGTTTTGCAGGGGAAAAGAAGCATATTTTTCCGTAGCTCTCGCCGCAGCTCTCCCGCCGACTCCACTCAGGCTTTTCTTATGATTTACAGTCGTGTCGTCTCATTCTGCGCAATTAGCTTTGTGTTGGCAAGATATGTAACACGCTAATTAAAGCGTGACACCCAGGGCCACTCCGCCTGTAATGATTTCAGATAAAAAATGCTAATTACCTCCTCTTGATCACAGATTAAGGTTAATTACAGCATCTATCGGCTAATTGTGTTATATATTTCTTTGATATTTTGTGTGTGTGTGTGTGTGTGTGTGTGTGTGTGGGCGCGCGCCAGTGTTTGCTGGTGCTGGAGCAGCTGTGTGTGTGGCTCTCCGGCGGCGAGGAGCTGTGCGTCTGGAACAAAGACTTCCAGCTGCAGTGTCACCGGCAGAACCACGGCGACACCGGTGAGCCCGGGCGGCGAACAACTGAGCATCCGCCGCTGTTTGCACACACACACTGATTAATGTTGTTATCGTGGGTGTTATTTATTTATTTATTTTTTGCAGGGATTTCCGCTTTGATCGAGCTGCCCAAGAACTGTGTGGCAGCCGCGATGGATAAAGAGATATGTAAGAGGAAGCTGCCGCGCCGGCTCTGAACGTGTGCTGGTGTGTTTTGTTTTTTTGTTTTGTTTTTTCTGACTCTCCGTCCTCCCTGCAGTGATCTACAGGCTGACGGCCTCCGCCGACTCCTCCCTCTCGTTGGCCGAGGTGCGCTGCCTGTCCGACCACCAGGACCAGATCCGGGCCCTCATCAATGTCAATGGTCAGTCCACCTTACTTTGGAAAGTCATTAATTATAGCTAAACTCTCCCAAAAAAGTATCACAGCATGATAAAAGTAACTAGTCGCCAGGCAAAGTAACTATTGCGAATATGTCAAAGAATTTGGACCCGCCTCCCCCTCTTTTACTGGAACTTTAAATTCAACCGTGTGGTGAATTATTCATAAAAAAACTGAATATTAAATGTTTAATTAATGAAATTGAAACGTAATCGAATAAATTGCGTAACAGAAAACACTGAATACTAACCTACACTATTTAAATGTCGCTGTGGGACAATGTGAGACAAACCGAGGTGGAGAAATAATTTGTTCCTGTCATAATCGTATTTCTACGGAAGAGGATTAGGGCCACTGAAGAAGAAAAAATATAATTCTGAGAAAAAAAGTCAAAGAATCAAAGAATTCTGACTTTTTTCAGAAATGAAAACAAAAATCCTGCCCAACTCTGCCTCTGGTTGGCTTACAATGGAATGTTACTCTACCTCAGCCAATCATCATCACTT
>CAAKHG010033476.1:2013-16497 GCA_901007715.1 Dactylopterus volitans
GTGTGTGTGTGTGTGTGTGTGTGTGTGCGCGCGCGCGCGCGCACACACACACACACACACACACACACACACACACACACACACACACACGGGCGGCCCTTTACCCTGGTTGGTGAGCGCCGAGGGCCCGTGGACCAGAGACTTGAGGGTGGTGCACTCGGACTCGCAGATCAGAGTTTTGACCAGCGGCTGGACGTCGTCCATGTTGTGCTGCACCGCCGCCGACAGCATCCGCCTCAGGAAGCCGGTGTTAAACAGGGGGCCGCACCTGCACACACACACACGCGCGCGCGTAACTGTACTGCACGGTACTGTACTCGCCGTACTGCGGTGACACGTTCACCCACAGGAAACTTTAAACATCAGAATTGACGTCTTTTAGCCTAAAATGCCGCGTCGCTCTCAAAAAAAAAAAAACATGGCTCATTTCAAACATTTTAAACGCAGCTGCTTTTCACCTGATATTTGCTTTCACATTTTCAATTTATCTGCTTTTGTATCACCTTTTTTTTTTTTTTATGAGAGCTGCTTTTTTTTTTGATATTATGGTCAATGAGTCGTGTTTCTGAGGACTGAAATGAAATGGAGAAGCAATCCGACCCTCAATCATCAACATACGGGTGGGATTATAATCTAATAAAAATGGAGGTGTTTGTTTGTTTTTTGGCTAATTTTCCTTTTTTCACTGACAGTGGGGAACTCTTACTTTTACATTATAAGCAGGGTTCTGCATATATTTACTGCAGATTCAGAAATTTGTTTTTAAAAAAAGTAACAAGAATCGTCAAAAAAAAAACAAAAAAAAAACTGTATTCCAAAGAATCAAGCCAAAAATGATGCTACTACTAAAGTCATAATAAATAATCAATATATCTAAAGGTCAGATTAACAATGCCAAGTTAGATTTCTAGATTTCTATTCCTCGTTTTTCTGAAAATCCCCTGGATGACCCCTGCATCTCCCTGGACCCAGCTCTGAGGAACCCTGATCTCCTTGTACCCATCTCTGAGGACTCCTGATCTCCCTGGACCTATTTCTGAGGACCCCTGATCTCCCTGGACCCAGCTCTGAGGACCCCTGATCTCCTTGTACCCATCTCTGAGGACTCCTGATCTCCCTGGACCTATCTCTGAGGACCCCTGATCTCCCTGGACCCAACTCTGATGACCCCTGATCTCCCTGGACCCAGCTCTTAGGACCCCTGAGCGAGCGGTTTACCATAGCGGTCCCAGCTGCACCGCCGTCTTCCCGGGCAGGCTTCCATGGCAGTTACACGGCAGCGTGTCTGCAACAAAGCACAGGCGTGATCAACCGTCTTTGGTTCCACCTTCGAGGTTCCCTTCCTCTCTAAAGTTCACACGCCGAGATGCCGTTAAATCTGACAGCACGCCGGTTGAGCGGCGCGTCGAGCGGTTTCCTCGTGACCCAGCAGGGGGCGGCTAAACGCTCCCCATCAACTGAACCGGCTCAAACTCATCTCCGGCTTGGGCGGCTCTGGATAACCGACGGCGGCGGAGTCGGGGAGTTTTCGCGCCGCCTGACATCGTAATTCTGTTATTTTACCCAGCAGCCTTTCCTCTCTGCCAAACGGAACGCCGATGAGTGCTTATGAGGGGAAGTCGCGAGCTCACCGTCCACCATGTTGCCCAGCTTGAGGAAGACTCTCTCCTCGCACCACTGACAGTGGACCAGTTTGCGGAGCTTCTTGGCCGACTCGTCCGCCTGCGTGGGACCCCGCAGGACTCGCACCACCACCAGCACAAAGTGCTCCAACGCCACCGCCAGCAGCACCTCGATGCCTTTGTTGCAGCGGCCCGCCGCTCTGAGCGACAAGACGGCGAGGAATCAGGACGCTTTCTCCCCCCGCCGGTTTTGTGTCGCGCCGACAGAAGGCGTCGCCTACCTGGCCACGGTGGCGACCACCATGCGCGCCGCCAGCTCCTTGTAGTACTCGGTGCGTACGATGTGGCAGCCGTAGTGGCGCAGCGTGACGTTGGGGGACTTGGCGTACAGCGAGCCGGTGTCGGTGGAGGTGACGGAGATGATGCCCAGGTTCCGCACGTTTCTGAAGGCGGCGTCCAGGAAGTTCACCGCCGTCCCGAACGGATCCAAGTGGCTGAAAGAATCCGGGAAAGAAGCCTCCGGTTAACAGCAGCCGGGGGGTTGGGGGGGGGGGGGGTTACCACTTGTACAAGTATGCTACTAGTATGGTCCTAGTATGCTGCTAGTATGCTACAAGTATGTTACAAGTATGGTACTACTATGTTACAGGTATGGTCCTAGTATGTTACAAGTATGGTACTAGTTGCACAAGTATGTTACAAGTATGGTACAAGTATGCTACTAGTATGGTACTAGTATTCTACTAGCATGTTACAAGTATTCTACTAGTATGCTACGAGTATGTTACAAGCATGGTAAAAGTATGCTACAAGTATGTTACAAGTATGCCACTAGTATGGTACTAGTATTCTACTGGTATGTTACAAGTATGGTACTAATACAGCACTAGTATGCTACTAGTGTGCTACAAGTATGGTGCGAGTATGGCACAAGTATGGTACTAGTATGTTACAAGTATGTTTCTAGTACGGTACTAGTATGCTACTAGTATGTTTCTAGTATGGTACTAGTATGTTTTTTTGACACACACACACACACACACACACACACACACACACACACACACACACACACACACGGATCTCACAAACGTGACGTAACCATAAAGGACACACTTACATGTAGTCGAATGGCCGCAGGTGCATGATGACATTGGCGTCCATTTTGGCGACCTCGACCGTAGCGATGGGCGCTCCTTCGATTTCAGCGCCGGCGCCGTCGGCCCCCCGGGGGCCCCGGGAGCCTCCGTCCACCCGGATGCGGTTGAGCTTGCAGTTTTCTTTGATCATTTTCACACACGTCTCGCTGATGTCTGTTACGGTCACTTTGACCGCGTGACGAAGGTGCTTGGCCCACTGGAGGCCCATGATCCCTGGCAGAAGAACAAGAAGAATACATGAAGAATACTTCATGTCAACCAAAGGCACTGCGGTCGCCACAGAGTCGCACCGGTACACCACTTTGTACAGGTCACAGATTTCCCAGCATCCCTAGAACAACTATGGGGGACAACGTTGACTCTTTACTTTCCGAGGAGACGGGCTGTCCTCTTCTCGACTCTCTGCCGCTTTGCTCTGAGGTCCAACGTGCTAACCTTTTCTTAGGGCCTCCTTGGATGACTCTGATGATGCACTGCACAAACTCCATGGCGGTCACGGTGTTTTCTAATGCTTTATCCCGCCTCTAGCCCCAGACGTAGGCCCCTTCTTTGCTCTGAACCAGCAAAGGGTTTTGTTTTACTCTGGAACCAGTTTTCCTTTAGCTGCTTGAAACACAAGGAACTGGTGTGAGAACATGCCACCACCAAACCAAAATGAGCAGGTCAGTGGCATAACCTCCGGGACCAACACACGAGAAAACAGAGCCCAGGTTGAGGTCAAGGTTCTAAAGAACTCATTCTTTGGCCAGCAGAAGAGTTCAGATCGAAGGCACCTGGTGTTTCACCTTCATCTAAAAGGCCTCGTCAACTTTAACTGCTTGGAGAGTCCAACCATGTATTTCACCTCTGGAGGGGCTGCTGATACATAGACAGTCATCAGGGTCACCAGGGTCATCAAGGCCACCTGAGAGATTCTTTGGGGTCACCTGAGAGTCGGCAAGCTCGAGAGTCCGCTAGGTCACCTAAGAGTTATTATGGTCACTTTTAGGTTACTAAGGTCACTAGAGAGTTTTCAAGGTCACTAGAGAGTCGCCAAGGTCACCTGAGAGATCCTGTGGGCTCACCTTAGAGTTGTCAAGGTCACCTGAGAGTTGTTAAACCTGGAACTCCCAACCAAACAGTTTGAACTGATGAAGCCTTTTAGATGAAGGTGAAATGTCTCAGGTGGCCTTCTAGCTAAACTCTGAGGATCACTTGACCTGGATGACGGAGGATCTATGCAGATGTTCTCCAGCCACCAACTGTAGGCAAAACACTGTTGATGTTGTCGCTACATTCAGACACACGGTCGCTGCAGGCGGGTTTGTCCGTCCACCTTTAATGGCCCCACCTGTGGCTCCGAAAGCATCCAGACACTCCACAGGGTTTCTCTCCTCAGCCAGAACCGCCAGCGAGCAGAACACCAGCTGCCTGAAACACACACACCGGCGTCAGAAGAGCGTCTGCCAAAGATAACCGGTCCCGTGGCGGCGAGAGCGCCCCGCCACCCCCCCCCCCCCCACCTGTTGGTCTTCATCTTGCGGTTGAAGTAGGTGTCGCTCTTCTGTGGCGTGGTGTGGTTGGGGAGCAGCTGGACGTTGGTTCCGAGCTCTTTCATGATTTCGTACGCCTGCCCGGACGGAGCTGCTGACACACGCAGTCACGCACAGGTCAAGGGTCAAGGTCATCGTGCTGCCGCGGGTGAGAAACATCACCTGAAGCCACACCAGCTGAGACGGTCCCAGGGTTCCTTACCGGGCTCTTCACACGCGGGTACATCTGCGGTGCCGGAGTAGCTGGCCTCGGTCTCCCCCTTGTTGACGTGGCGTTTGAGGTGGCTAATCATGTCGGTCTTGCGGGCGATGGTGACGGAACACACCACACAGTGGTAGTGTGCCACGTGTCGCCCCGACGCCTGCCGCAGCCCATCCGGGAATAAATAAATATCAACTTCAGTCATCAAGAACTGCAGCCATCAGTAAAAGAGTGGGATTTAATATCGGCCATTTCTCCACTGAAACAATATGTCTGTGACCTACAAATATCGGCAGATGATATTGGCCGGCTGATAAATCGGTCGGGCTCTAGTCATTTCAACTTCAGCACCGTAATAAATGAGCTGAGGTCTTTGTGGTGAGTCATCATGACAGAGCTCCGTGGTTGACTGCAGAACAGTTGATAAACCCCGCCTCCTCCATGTTAGTGGGCGGGACTCGGACCAAACTAAGATATCAACTTCACACCTTTTTTGTTTTTCTCAAGAGATGGTTTCTGTCATTTCGGGTAGTTTTTAAATCACACCGATGTCTGTTCAAGTGTTCATTTTTCTGATAAGTTTGGTTTTAATTTGACGTTATAAAAAGGGGGCGTGGCTTCATGCCCGACAGCTGCTCTGAGTGAAATACAAGAAGTGGTGGAGGCGTTTACGGACGTCTGTTTAGAACTCCTACAAAAGAAAGTAGAGAGGACACATGACGCTAACTTTATATTGTTGTTATTGGCCGTTTCAGATCGAAAAAATTAGTTTTTAACAGTAAACTGATCACTGTTGATTGAGGTGGGCGGGGCTTTGATAATGAAGCTTAAAGATCACGAGTCTTCAAATGATTTCAGCATTGACAAGTGTGCATGAATCTATTTTGTTTCCTATGATTTTCCTTAAAAAACACACTTTGGTCCAGAAAACATATTTGGGAACCAATAAATGTAGTGCTTTCTAAGCAGGATGCCAAGGCATGCTGGAGTTTAGGTTACACCGTGAGACAAACGTGGGAGGGAAGTGCAGCCTGCTGTTTTTGCTGCTGTAGCAAACTAAAGGTAACTTGGGCGTGTTCGATGTGTCACCTGATCTCCACTCAGGCCGGGCTTCAGGTTTCTGCAGGGCAGATGGCAGATGCACATCTTTTGGCCTGTTGGAAGGTCAAAGGTCAAAGGACAAGGCAGAGGTAAATGTGGCAGCTGATGTGATGAGCTTCTTTGGATGCAACACCGATTTTAAAGCTCTGGAAAACAAAATCATTTCAGCTTTTCGTGAACAAACGTGGGCAGACGCCCAAGTCAGGCCTGCGCTCGTCAGCCTGGTCCTACCTTCAAACTCCACAAAGACCTTCCAGTGGAGGTTCTGCAGGTGTCGGCGGAGCTTGTGGCTGTAACAGGCTTTGAACTTCTCCTCCGGACACAGAGGGCAGGACTTCCTCCCCGCTGACGCACCAAAAACACACAAAACCAGCCTCAGCGTGGTGACCGGCGGAACAAGCACGCCCGTTTTGTCTCTATTCGAACTCACCGCCGTTGAGGTCGACCAGCATCTCCAGGCCCTCCAGTTTGGTCTGGATGGAGATGTGCCTCTCTGCAGCAGAGATTATACAAATCAGACAGACGCCACGGATGCGGGCCGATCAGAGGATAGAAACAGTGTTACCGGCGCTGGTCGTGGAGGGCTTGGCGTCGCCGTCTGCGCCGTCGCCGTCTGCGCCGTCGCCGTCGCCGTCTGCCGCCGCCGGCTCGCCAGCGGAGGGAACGTCACCGCCGTCTCCACCTTCAAACACAAAAATACACAAGGAGGGTTCGGTTACACCAGAGCCGGACCGACACCAATACCAATATCAGCAAGCAAGAAATGCTGATATCATATCGGCCGTATGGACTCAGCATTGTCTGCTCATCTATGACACATAATGGAGTGAGTACAGTCCACATCTCCCATCATGCCTTGCTGGATTTAAGATCTTAATAAGTGAGCAGTTCTCTGTCCCAGAATGCAACAGTTACTTGTTGTGTTGTCCAGCTGTTTAAAATGCACCTGTAATTCCATTGGCTGACTGGTGAAATGTTCTAGATAGGTGAAGCGCCAATGACAGCATGAATGGAGGGCGCCCTCTGCTGGACATTGTTTATCAGCACATTAGTCATGGATTCACTCTTTATTGTACAGTGGTGAACCATCTTAAATGCAGCTGAGGAGGAGAACTTAACATCAGCGCACGTCGACCATTTTTCCCGCCGAAACTGGTGTCTGTGACGTGCAAATATTGGTCAGCCGATAAATCGGACAGGTTCGTCATGCTACAACGAGCGCATATTGCTGTTTCCCGCTGAAACTGACGGCCTTGTCGTGCAAATATCGGCCGATAACACTGGAGTCTGATAAATCGGTCGGGCTCCAACTGACAAGTCCAAAACCCAAAGAGAAAGAGAAGCTAATGACACGCAGACACCTGGGAGACAGAGCCGCCGGGTTTGTGTTTTACACAATCACTCCATTATCGGGATGTTGGCCAGTTCTCTGCAGCAGGGTCATTTATGACTCCGCCCATCAGGGAGATTCTTCATTTTCAGAGCTGCAGGTTTAGTTTCACTGTCAAAGTAGGACCTATCCTGATGATCTGTGGTTGTGGGAGTGTCTTTGTCGCCACTGCAGCACTTATAAATTCAGTCTAAACGCATCTGACTTCAAGTCCCACAATCCCCTTTGACAGAAACATCCATGGAGGGCAAGCGGACCTGAATACAAACACCCCGAAGGTCCGGAGAGTTGCAGAGGCTCTGCGGCCCCACCGTGCAGCTCCGTCATGAGACCGTGACGTTAAAAAGTCTCGTCGTGGGCGCCTGTAACACTCGCCGGAGCCACGGCGGGGAACTGCGAGTTCGGCCGCGTCGCCGGTGGAGACGGCAGCCCGGCTAATGCTAGCTTTAGCCCTTTTTATCGCGGTTGTGCGGGACTATTTAGGTCCTATGGCGGAGCTCCGCGGTGAGGCCCTGGTTTTGTTGAGCACTTATAAACTCACAACCGTCCCCGAGTTCGCGGCGCGGAGTGCGAACGCGTGAGCGCGAATTTACGCGCCGCCTCGCGGTCACAAAATCCGCGAGCAGACGCGCGCGCGGAGCACTTTACCCACGTTTGATATCGACGTCCTCCTGATGAAGCTGCGCGGCGTCGGGCTCCCCGCGCTCCGCCATTGCTGCTGACTACCGCGAGTTACGCCGCCGCTGCGCAGGAGGCGTCCCGCGGTACGCATCTTACGTAAAGTGCGCAGCTTTCAGCCGCGAGGTCTTCTTCTGTGTCGTTTCACGGCGGACAGCAAACGGCGTTGAGGCGCGTTGGCGCCGCCTGGCGTCCCGGAGGGAACGCAAACCTCCGCGCGCCGCGCAGAGCGTGTGCAGCATATGCGCAGATTATCTGTAAAGCTTAGAGGACGGTTACTTATTAAATCAACAGTATTTAAAACACGTGCACAATAAACTGCGAATCCCAGAAATGGCACCAAAACATTGTTGCATTTATCACCTTTTATGAGGCAACGCCGGTGTATAAACCTCTAAATATGGACTTTGGAATCAATCTATATGTGAATTACACTGCATAAATATATTTATGCCTCTTCTTAAGAGAGCGTTACTGAATCGGTGAATAAAGGAAATATTCTGATATTTCTAATATGCAAAAAAAAAAGGGAAAATAATCTTCCACCTGACATGAATAAATACCTTATATACAAAACACATAAAACAAGGTTCAAATCTCATCAAATTTCTTGCTAGTAACTGCAAACGACTGTATGCAGTTCTAATTATATGACTATTACGATCATATATTATTAACGTGTCTGTTAAATACTTCTCTAAGTAGCACTTTCACTTATTTTCCACTTAATACAGGTTCTCTTGGTTGGTTTACATCTTTGGTTTGTTTAGATTTTGTTAATACTGTTCTTACCTGGTTACTATTTTGTAATATTGTTATTCATAAATAAATGTATTGGTATATTTGTCATGTCATGGCACGGCCGCCCTTTATCTATTATTCATTTATACTGAAATGGAACAATTGTGACTATGACAATAAAACATCCCCTGGGATTAATAAAGTATGTCTGATTCTGATTAATTTGTTTTCCTCTAACACACTCACAGTTGATATTATCAAAATATAATTTTGTTATAATAAATTCTTAAAAATAATTGTCTTCAGAAATTCCTCACCGCTCAGCGAGTGAGAGGCTGTTTGAGCATCTTAACAAGGCGATGAGTTGTTCTGGTGTAAGACGTGAACGGTTGTGGGAGGCGGGTCACTCCCGTCTGCGCGTCGTCGGTGACGCTACGCGACGGCCGAGCGCCGGGGCGACGTCACGGCAACGCCGCGCTCCTGAGCCGCGCTCCAGTCACGTCACGGTCGCTTTCTGTTGCTGGAAAGTGACAGTTGACAGTGGAGAGACGTCAGCTTCAGGTTCAACAGCGGTGACGTGAACGCAGCATCGAGACGCCCGGACGGTGAGGCCAGTTTTTGCGTCACAGCGACCGTCTTCACCCAGAAATACTTAACTTTTCCCACGTTGTACTCGGTCAGTTTTTACTGCGTTATGTTTGGACGGCTTTGAAGGAGACCGGCGACACGTCCATGAGCTTCCGCCGGTCATTTCATTCATTTATTAGCTTCAAGTTGTTCTTGGTCCTCACGCGGATCTGCGCCGCCCGTTTGATGGCGGTTTCACAGATGGGGGTTCATTTCCGTGCTGTTGCCGAGTCTCGTAAGTAGGCCCTGCAGTGTCACTTCTTCTGGGATCTGGACTCCGGCAGGTCCGGACTTCTCCCCCTTCAGGGACCAGTGGGGGGATACTGGTGGCCAGGCAGGAAACTGCTGGCTGGGTCCCATCTACAACCCACAGGGGTCCGTCCACCAGCAGCTGGGCTTCGCCGAGGACACCCTGCGTGGCCGAGGCCTTGCGTCAGATAAGGAGTCCGAAGCTGCAGGAGGAAGCTGAGGAGCAGCTGGACCCCACAGACCAGCGGATGGTTCGTTACTGCTACGCCAGGTTCTTACACCTGGACCACCACGAGATCCGGGGGTCCGTACGTTATCACATGAAGGTGGCAGAGATCCCACAGGGGTCCTGGTTCCTGGCTCAGCCGCAGCAGCGCTGATGCCACGTCTGAGGGTCTTTTAGGAGTAAAACCTGCCAGAAACACACGGCTGAGGAAGCAGTTTTTATTTCTAAATTCAAACAAACAAACTGGGTCTGCAGGTAAAAACATAAAAAGACGGGAAGGTGAAGTCAGTCGTTCCCTCTTCGACTCTTCTTGTGACTCTTCTTTGAGCTCCTGCCGTGCAGAAGAGCACAAACATCTCAGTTAACGTCGAACATCCAGAGAAGCGACGGAAGGAGCAGCCAAGCGGAAGGTGGACAGACTGCTGCGGGGGCGGGTCCTTACCTCTCGGGGGTCTTTGAGTGGCTGCGATGTCTGTGGCTTCTGTGGTGACCTGGTGGAGAACAAACGGCAGCGGTTTAAACAGGAAGCGGCAACCAATCGCATCGCAACCGGGACGCAACGTGGAGCGGCCGCTTTGCAGACGGGCCGAGGTGGCGCGGCGCGCTCCTGACACGCACACGCCCGAAACCTGATGGCGACCAACTGATGAGTCACCACTGAGATGACGGTGCTGCATTTCTTAAAGTTAGACGTAAATTAAGCAAATTAAACTCTGAAAAAGATGGCGAGCGACGCTGCATCACGCGGATTTAAATGATTTAGAGACGATGGAGCGGCGATGGAGCGGCGGCGGTTGGAGGGACGGTTTGGGCCCGGGGTTCCAAACTGGTCTTGGCGTTCTCGATGAGGTCAGTGGACCCACCTGGGGACTTGGAGCGGTGGCGTCTGTCCCGGGAGCGGCTGCGGTGGCGGCGGGGGCTCTTGCTGCGATGGCGGTCTCTCCGTGGCGACGGGCTGAGCACATAGCAACGTGGGACATTCACAGACCCGTCAGGATGCAGTAAAAAACCAGTGGCAGGTGGAAGACTCGCGTGACTTCAGGGGAAAGCGGACACACCTTCGCCTCTTTGGAGATCTGCTCCTCCGCCGGGGCGAGCGGCTGCGTCTGTAGCGAGGCGATGGCGAGCGGCGAGGTCTGTCGTTGTCGCGGTAACCGCGTCTGTGAGGCTCAGGCGTCTGGAGTCTCTCCGGCTACAAACATAGTTGATGGCTTCACTTTGAGCTCTGGGAAACCACAACTCTTCAAGCTCTTCCCGGATAAGGAAGAAGAAGAAGAAGTGATTCACCAAAGACGTCGAACATCCTCACCTTCTCCTCCTCCTCGTCTTCGTCTTCACTGCTCTCCACCTCATCCAGGTCCTCCTCCAGAGCACTGATCCGTGGATCCAACATCTCCGCCTCCTCCAGGACCTGTCTCTTCTGTTAATCACACACACACACATGAACACACACACACTGATGAGGAGCCCCTGACGAGCAGCCTGAGGAGGAAACAGAGGGGCCACAAACGCACCTGAAGCCGAGGCAGAATGACGTCACACACCCTCTCGGCGTGGAGAAGCTCGTCGATGAACTCGTCCACATGCATCAGCTCGTACTCTGAGACAACAGGAGAAGAAGAAGCAGCTGACTCACAGTCAGCTTCTTTAATGCTCCACTGGCAGCTCAACCCGCCGGGGCTCTTGGGAGCCGAAATCTGGACCCGCCGACCCTCAGCTGACTGGAGGCCCCGAGGCAGTTCTGTCCTCGGGAGTCAAATGCTAGAAGATGCTCAGATCTCCAACTGTGCCTGAACTCTACACGGACATTCGAGTGGCACCAACAACAAACTGAAGCCTGATGAAGTCAAACTTGCCAGCGTTAAAGTGGTCAAGTCTGTAGAAGGGACTTGGGCGCTGGATCTGACAGGGGTTCCCTCTATCCTGTGGGATCCAGACAACCAGGAACTGAGAGCTGTTCTGAGAGGAAAAGCGGGCCCCGATCCAGTATTGGCAGCACGTTCCTTGCAAAGTCTAACAGCTCCTGTCAGGTCCAGACGCTGAACATCTGCCCTGACACGAGGCCTTTCTGAGGTCTGGAGGGGACTGGGAGGACGTGTCAGGGTGGCGAGCTGAGGACCGAGGAGCCGCGGAGGACGCCGGGCACCAGAGACTTCAGACGCGATCACTTACCGCCGTTTCTGTTCTGACTCTTGATCTTCCTGTAGTCGTTGTAGAGCGGCTCCAGGTACTTGTAGCAGTCCACGGCCGTGCCCGTCAGCCTCATGTACATCGCCCCGAGCAGACGCACGTATCTGACCAACCACAGACAAGCACACCAGACCTGGACTTAGAAAAACCTTCACGTCCTCTGAGAGGCGACCTTGTTTTTGCGACACGAGAATGCATGAAAAAAATGGAGATCATCTGTAGCAGCGCCATGACGTCATCGCAGCTCAGCAGACTGAACGGGGCATCTGCAGGTCTGAACCAGTTTGATCTAAGACCACTTTGGATCCAATTTAAGACCTACACAAAGTACCAAAAAGTTAAGAAAATCAGTCCCTGAATCAAAAAAAAAGAAAAAAGAAAAAAGAATTTATTGCCATTCACAGAGCAATCAAGAACCCAGTGCGTGCACTGTGCGCGCCTCCATCACATGCACAGATGGTTGCTTAAACCCTGGAGGGGTTCAAGAATTGTGCTGCCAACACTGAAAAAAATTGAATTTCCTTTGACAGTAAACACGCAGTTGGATTTCTCAAAAAAATGGTGTGAAGACAAGGTCCCACGGGAGTTTATAATCTATCATGAGACGCGGGTTCTTCTACTCGGTCACCACATCATCTCCTCCCCTCTGATCTAACATCTAAGACCGGTTCTACGCTCAGATTTGGAACTAACACGGGTCAGCAAAGTCTTTCAGAGCTGGACCTCAGAGGGTAGAGCAGAGCAGAGCAGAGTGGGGCAGAGTAGAACGTTGTGGAAAAGCGCCATTAATCCAACAGTGTCTAGGCATCTGCTGCCATGACAACATCTGCGTATAAAACAAACAGCAGGGGTGCCGGCACGCTGCCCTGAGGTGCACCCATGGATGTAAAATGCACATCTGACACAGCGTTGCCGACCTTCGCCGTGCGGGATCCGTCCATGCTGAAATCTAAAAGCCAATGCGATTGGTCTAGAGTCCAAAGCTGAGCTTTCAGCCCGTCAGCCAGGATCAAAGGCTGGAGGTCCAGCTCGCCACGCCGGCCCGCGCGCCCACGCCGAGCTCCGCGGCGACCACGCCAAGCTCCGCGGCGACCACGCCAAGCTCCGCGGCGACCATTTTGATAACCGGACGACGGCGTGACTTTTGAAATTAGCGGCCGCAGCCAACCGACGTGTGGCGTGCACACTCACTTGAAGTCCTCGTTCTTGATGAACTCCACGATGATGTCCTTCTCGGGCTGAATCTGCAGCATCTTCAGGGTGAGGCAGAGGAAAGGGGTGGGCTTGATGTTCCCGCCGTAGACGCCGCCGACGTACCTCAGCTCCATGGCCTTGTCCACAACCAGCTCGGCTGCGAGAGAGCACGCGAGGAGAGGAGAGGAGTGAGAGCGCGGCGTGAACGTTTCCTGCGTGTGCGCGCCGGCTCAAGTGCTCCAGTAACAGGAGATGGAGGGTGACAGAAGGTGGAGGAGTCACACATGTTCAAGCATACAGACGAGTCTTCACAAGGATGCCGCTCTCTCTGGTGAATATTCCAGACTCTAAACCAAAAATACCCTGAAACGACTGCTCGACTCCAGACGTGACTTGGACGCCTTCACTTGTTGCCACAGCAACCGCCAGTCCCCCGCGGGTGCCGGGCTCCGCACCGGAAGTGCTTCCATGTGTGGAAAACGGCACAAAACGCCACACAGACGGGACGAGGCGGACCCGCGGGGTCCGGGTTTAGGTGCGTCGCGGCTGGTTCAGGTGCAATGAACGCGCGCGCTGAAAATAACACCCGCCCAGCTTGAAATGTTCCGGGACTTAAGTCATAAACAAACACACACACACACACACACACACACGCGCGCGTCCAGGTAATCAAGTATTCCTACGAGACAACCATCTCCACCGTTGGCGTTCATTCATTCACGTGAGCTACGCAACTACTTCCGCATCTCTCCCTATTCAGCGTGCGCGACTGTCTTCTCCGCCTTTAATTGCGTTATTTATTTAACGCAGCAAATCTCCGCTGAACGGGTTCGTCTGTGAGGAGGAAAACGAGCCGTGGAGCCCCGCGCGACTCCCGCTCGTTAGCGCGTTAGCTAGCAGTTAGCGCGCTAGCTAGCGCGCTGCTCACCGGTCAGACCGAAGCACTCCTCCTTCCAGTACTTGGACTCGTAGATTCGAGTCCGGATGATCTTCTCTACCAGGTACTGCGGGTTGGTCCCGTGTATACTGTTCGCATCTTTGACGGTTCGGTTCGCCATCGGGGACCGGAGAGCGTTTGCGGAGCCGCACACCAGCCACAATCCCCGACTCCTTCTCTTAACGCGAAGAGCGATTGGCGAACGGCTCGCGGGCGCATTACCGCCCCCTGCCGGACTGGAGGGTGACAAACTAACTAAAAACTAAAGGAATTGATGGATGGCTTCGTCCTATGCAGAGTAACTTTGGTGCTAGACGGCAATTCAAAGCTAAACCAAAAGAAATGCCACTTATTGATTTCTGCCCGTCTCTCTCTCTCTCTCTCTCTCTCTCTCTCTGTTTCTCTGTCATCACGCCAGTCCGGTAGGTGGCGGCAGCACGCCCGCAAACCCGCTTCCCAGGCGCGCCATTGCGACCCACAGAAGAAGAAAATGCCTTCCTCGGATTGGCGGTGTCAAACGGAAGTGATGCACTTTTCGCGGGGAAACTTGTCTGCGAGGGTCGCGGTGCTGAGAGTTTGACGGAGGTCGATCGTCATCATTATTATTATTAATATAATCGTCGTCGTCCAGCAGC
>CAAKHG010033487.1:0-10218 GCA_901007715.1 Dactylopterus volitans
GCGGTGGCGGCTTAGCGAGAAATGTAATGGGGAAAGAAAGACAAAAAAAAACAGAAAAGAAACGATTTACAAATGCTTACACTTTAATGTCAGCTGAATTTTGATTCATATTTTAGACATCATACTTAATGTTCAATGTTCAGCAGTGTTTAAAAATGAAGTCAGTCAGAATGTGACTGACGTGTGGAATCTCAGCTTCACGTCAACATTGTTTGAGCAAAAGGACTGAAATGATTGGGTACAACCAGTTGTATACATACTCCTTCATTTCCAGGAGCTCAAAAGTAACTGCATAAACTAACAAAATGTAAGTGTCGTCTTTAGTATATGGATAAAAATCCTTTGCAGTCGATGACTGCATGGGGTCTTGAACCCATGGGTGACCTCATGGGGTCTTGAGCCTATTGACATCACCAAGTGTTGAGTTTCCAGCATTTTTTTTTAAAGCAGCAGCTTTCGCCTGCTGCGAGTTTGTGTGTCCTCTGTGTCCACAGTTTTGTCTCCAGTGACTGAAAAAAGCTGTTTGGACGGGATCTGGTGACTCGACTTGGCCGCTGAGAAACATCCCATTTCTTTGTCTCGTCTTTGTCTTGAGGTCTTCCGGGTATTTTGGTGAAATCCTTCCTTTTTAAGAGCGTGCAGATCTTGGCGATTTGGCCACTCCCCCTCTGTTGAGCGTTCCAGTGAACAGCTACTCAAATGCAAATGCATCACTCGGAATCAACTCCAGACGTTTTATCGGCTTTATTTGTCATGGAACAACAAAGCAGCAGGCCACACCTGGACATGAAGCTGCTCGTCAGTCAAATGTTACATTACTTTTGAGCCTCTGACAATGAGCAACTATGCATAAAAATAGCTAGTTCCTAAATGGTTCTTGCAGTCCTTTTGTTCAAGGTGGTGATGCAGCAGCAGCAGCCAGCTTAAATGACCTGCCAGCTGGCAGGACAGTGGAAGTGGCGGGTAAATGTCAAGAAGGGGAGCTTGACTTGATATCAAGGTTAGAAAGTTAAGGTGTTTATTTTGTCAGAAAACAGAGAACGGGTATGCGTCCGATGAAGGAGTAGGTCTGTGGTGAAGCTGGTGGTCCCGATTCAAGGAGACGACGTAAAAGGTCACAGGGACGGTCAAGCCCGCTCAAGGTCAATAGAAAATCTCCAGAAATAGTCGGCCACATTGCAGAGGAAATGTGCAGCAAGTAACCATCGCATCCGATGAAAGTCCAGTCCACCAACGTACTTATCTAATCACTTATGTCAGATATGATGCCCTGGGTAAAAGTGATGTAGATAATGTTTTTATGGCTACAGTGACACTTTAAGATGGCGTCTTGACGCTGCAGCCATTCATAATTCTATAGTAACGAGCCTACATGAAGGAGCAATGGTTTGGGAGGAGGCATCTCAAAAGCGTCGCCGGCGATGGGGCTGAAGTGCTGACAGGGAGAGCCTGTGGACTTTCCTTGCCAGACTGGGGAAAAAAATAACAACTTTTCACATGTGCAAACTGTGCGCCGCCTCAGATTAGAACTGGCCATTCAAGGAAGTGGCAGGCTGCAATCTTGTAGACTTCTTTATTTCAAAGTTATACTTATTCTATATGAAGCAAGATCACTTCAAGACGCGGCAGCTGAGCTCGAGAGGACCGGTCCAATGTCTTTACTATCAGATGGGTTCCCAGTAGCAACAATACAATAAAAGCTTTGTGGAAAGAGCTTGCTGGGTTGGGGCTCCGTTCAACATCTGTGCCCAGCGAGGACACAGATGTTGAACCGCAAAGGCCTCTCAAGGACCTACCCAACTCTGGCTGTCATGAGAGACTTTTAAGCGTGAACTCCAGAGTCTGCCTGGTCTGCCTCCAAAGTCTGCCCAAGGGAAGAGAAATTACACTTGTGGGTTCAAGTCCCCAGATCTTACGAACCAACAATGTTTTGAAAGCCACGAGAACATCTGGGGGGAATCAGTGAAGAAGGCTGAGCGGTGTGCCTCATCTGGCCTCTCTGAAAATATGGAGCTGACTGATGGCAGGGGGGAAAGCAACCAAGCCTCGCTTTTTTATGACACGTTTACTCAGGTCCGGAAGCTCAAAGCTCTTGACAAGTGCCTTTGGCTTTGACTTTGTATGGCGAACAAGGAGTGCACAGTCTGGCTAAATCACTCGGGGAACCAGCCTGGAAACTGCGGGGTTCAGGGGTTCACCACCAGCCAAAACACTGGGAAGACTTGCCACAGTAAGTCGCACTTACCTGCCCGCATCTGCTTCGCGTGGAAAAGGATTTTCCCTTGAAAATGACCCAGCCAGTTTGCCCGAATAGAGCCTCCCGTCACTTTTGTATCTGGGGCCCTAAACTGACCCCCCCCACCTTATGGACAAATTTGATCCTTCACCATCTGTGAGGTCCTGGCTCAAAGCAAGCCGCCGTTTATCCTTCTCAGGGGTACCACAACAGCGACAAGAAGAAGCCGAGCCAAGGCCTCTGTGGCTTGGTCAATTTTAAGGTGTGTATGCGGTTAAAAGTTGTAGAGTGTGTGCATGTGGCCACGTCATTTACCACTATGAAATATCTGTAGAAGTAGCAAAAGCTGGATTATTGGCTGAGATATACGTGATGTGATCGTGGCTTGCTGTTGCTTCAGCAGCACGGACGGCAGCGCTGCTCGTGTGTGCAGAACAGTCGTTATTGAAATGGGGCTGAAGAGCTTAATGGATGAAATGGCTTAATTCTGTTTCTTTGCCTGCCCGCTTTCATGTGGTTGTAAATTGCCCTAATTTTAGTGCTCTCCATGATGGCGTTCCACGTGGAGAAGGGAGGGCGAGAGTGAGGGAGCGCTGGAAACCTTTAACGACTGTTTCTAAAGCCCAGTATCCCCTGAGGAACAAGTTACAAGTGCTGATTTGCGTCTGATCAGGGGCTTTTGGCAGCCACCTCCAGCACCAGTGGCGCGACGGGAGACGAGGACCAAAATTGTGTTGTGCGAACTAATAGTGACCAATTTTGCAGCTCACTTTATTCGTCATGACGTGAATTACTCCCACAAGTTTCGGTCCGCGTGAGGGTGTTGGGTCGCATGTGCAAAAGTGATATTAGTCGAGCCCTTCACTTCCTCATCGGATGTTTTCATCTCTTTTGGCAATTTTTTTTATTGGCTCTCAGTAATGGAGATGGATGATCTACTTAGTCAGCTTTTGCTGTGATGGTGTTGCTTTTAATCAGGGAACCGATTTCTGACAATCATGCGTTACCAGACATCGATGGGACAAAGTTTTGCTTTTAGAGTTTAACTCTCCAAATTTTAGGATTTTTGATGTGCCGATCTTCCGAAAAGTTGTATGGACTGGTGGAGGCATTCATGGCTCCAGATGAAGTCATCTTCGCTTCGAGACCAGTTATTATGAGTGTCACAGTTGTTTAGTAGAGACTTGGTGGCTTTGCAGAATGCCCCCTCGTCGCCAATCAATTCATCATTCGCAGAAATATGGTAAAAAAGTTCATAATTGCTCTGTAAGGGAAAGTTAAAGAGGACCATAAAGGACCTTGCTCATATGCCGGATGAAGAGGTAGTTTACAAGTGTGTTTGTGAGTAGTTTTGTGTACCTAAAGTGTATTTTGAATACATTGAAGTACACTACTTTTTTAACCTGGGTACCCATCAATCTGTTTACCTTTTGAATGGTACAAACAGCAGACTGATAAACACCTTTCCCAGCCTTTTGTTGCTGCCAGCGGTGCTGCTGCTGTGCGTCAATGCTTACTTATAACTTCCCTGATTCCTTTTGTTTGGGTCACAGGTGCAACATGCGTCCTAAAGAAGAAGTTCTCTGCCAGCCAGTTTTGGAAGGACTGCGTGAAATATGACGTGACTGTGGTGCAGTACATCGGAGAGCTCTGTCGGTACCTGGTCAACCAATCACAGGTGAGGGGGCCGATTATTCAAAACACTTTTTTCGCGCACAGTTTTTCTGGGGGACCTTCTGAAAAGTGTCAGGACCAAGATTTTAATTGCTAATATTTGGCACCTGGAGACTTCAGTGTTGGATGCTTCAAGTCTATTCATTGAGAATTTTAGATGGGCTAAACAGGGGCTTATTAAGTCTGCTATCTATATGTGGTGAGTTCTTGTGTATCTAAGGCCTGCACTGTAGAGAACAGCTAGAAAAAAAAACAGGCAAAGTCACCCACTGGTTTATGAATTCTCATTTTGATGCCTCAGGTTTGGAATTTTGAACACGCCCGCGTCGGGGACATGCATGAGTGCATGAGTGGGTTTGGATTTATTCTGGCCCATCTTGCCCTTCAACATTTGTTATACATTCGAGGAGCACCTTCAAGGTAGTTTCTTCAAATTTGGCGGAAAAACATTCACTCGGACTCAAGGATGAACTCAGATTTAGCGCTGGAAGGTCTTACCCTCAAGCACACTGGGATCTCACCAAACACGTCTTTGGCCATCCCTCTAAAATACAGATTAATGCAAAATTTCACACAAATGTCTGAGGATAAAATGCTGACATTTTACATCCAAAATTCAGTGTTCTGCAAAAACTCTTTTCTGGCCTTTATTGAGCTCCATAACTCTGGAACAGAAGGGTTCACTCATAACTTTTAATACATTTCCTACAAAAGTCTTAACTACGTATGTGACGGACTCTGGACATACATGGATAGAAACTGAAAAACTGTAAAACCACCTTGTCCTTCGCGTCTTTGGACGAAACCGTGGTAAAACACGGCGCTCCGGTACAGTTCCCCAACCTTTGGACTGATAACTTCTGCCCTTTTTTTAATCAAGTGTTTTTTTTTTCTGTGTCCAGGTTCCAGAGGAGAAGGCTCACAGGGTCCGGCTGGCGGCGGGCAGCGGTCTCAGGTCAGACGTGTGGAGGGAGTTTGTCAAGCGCTTCGGAAGGATCAAGATCCGGGAGGGTTACGGACTGACTGAGACCAGCATCGGCTTCCTGAACTATACCGATGAGGTCGGACCGATTGGGAGGGCGAGCTACTTCAACAAGGTCAGGAACGAAGCGCTCCGTTTGTCCGTCTTTCAGGGAACGTTTTGAGGGCATAGGCGATGCTATTGTTGCTGTGTACAATCGCCATGGTTACAGGCGTTCCCGTCTATGAGGTGTTGTGAAGGGCGACTTTTGCCTGTAGCCACATGTACAGTCGCGTTAATGCGGGGTCGAAGAGAAAGTGTCATTCGAAAAACACCGGAGAAGATTAGCCAGGAGAGACTCATAATGTAATCCATATAAAAAATAAGGTCTTTTAATAGAATTCAGATTGTAATCTTGATTACGAGTTGTGTGGATAGAAGCTTTAAAAAAACAATGTTAGCAGAGGTTCCAGTGCCAGTTTTGCTCATTTGAACCATGTTAGAGTTGATCTTTACTTTTCTTTGTCTCTTTATCCTCTCAAGACCTGAAGGGAAAAAAAGCACCTTTCAATTTAGATTTTTTTTTTTTTTTTTTTTGTGATTCTCTGCCTCTTTGGAGCTAAAACGACAACTCACAATTTAGAAACTTTATAGAAATATTTTAATTTGGGATTTTACAGCATGTCAACAAAACAACTCTATTTAAAATGTCAATCCTTTTTTCTAGTAAAAACTGTCTACATTAAACTAAACATCTGGCCCGTAACTTTTGTTGAACAGAATCTGGCACACCGAGCCGCTTTTTGTTCTTCTCCGATTTTCGTCAGCATGAAAATGAAATTCCCTTCATCCCCACCCAAGCACATGAGATATGGTTGGAGAGGCCAGGATGTCCTCTGCTGAGCACATCGGGACTTATTAGGGGAGCTGAAATGAGCCAAAAGAAATAGACCAAAAACCAATGTCCACTGCAAAGGACAAAATGAACAGGCTGGCTCTCAGGAGGATTTATCTCACCGTCTTTCACTCCCCTTCATTTACATGCCGCTACACGACTGCTCAGATAGTCTTGAGTATGTGCGACTGATGCCATTTCTGCTCTTCCAGCTTTCCATGCCGTTCGAACTCCTGAGGTATGACACGCAGACGTACGAGCCGGTCCGAAACGACTCCGGAAGATGCACGCGAGCGCAAATAGGTAAATGCCGCCGCGAGCTTCAGTCCACCGACGTGGAAGTCCCTGTGTTTCCCAGCTGCTCGCTGACGTGCGCTTCTATGTGCGTGCAGGAGAGGCAGGCATCCTGGTGGCGCCGATGACGGCCATGAACCAGTTCCTGGGCTACGCCGGCAACACCGTCCAGTCCGAGAAGAAGCTCCTCAGGGACGTGTTCGAGCCCGGTGATGTCTACTTTAACACCGGAGACCTCCTGCTCCAGGACCACCGGGACTTCCTCTACTTCCGCGACCGCATCGGCGACACGTTCAGGTGCCGTCTTGACAGTTCCAACTGTGTTGGTGCACCAGCGGAAACGTGTTTGTATTAATCAGTTGGCAGGTTCGTTGATGATGAGAGGGACATTTCGCTGGCGCCACGGGTCAAGATTTCCAATTTTTTCTAAATATTCTGCACCTTCAAGTTGACTTTTATGAATCACAGACCACCATTAGAAGTTATGTTGCTTGATCAAGACACCTCTATCTGGAGATGTTCAGGCTGAGGCTGAGTTCGGGTGCCCGCCAAACATTTAAACACAAGCAATCTCGATCCAGCATCACCGATCTGGCTCTGAAAAAAATCCTTTACTAAATAATTCCAAATATAAATCGTAATTTTTAAGAGGTTCCCCTTTCGAAAAGAGTAAGGTCATCGTTTTTTCGATTGATGTGCCGCTCGAATGTAAGTACTTGCTCCCTTTGTGGCAGTGTGGCCTAATGAGCTACTGCTAGCCACGTTTTGTCAATAGCATTGTTATTTTTCGTCACAAGCATTAAGCCAAATTTATTTCCATCCGGGCTTCCTTCCACCACATACACAAAAAAGGAAGGGCCATGGCATTCCTGACCTCTCACTGAAATGACGTGCCATTTTAACCTGTTTATTCCCCACAAAGCCCACCAATCAGATCAGTAATTTAGATTCTGCCTGGAATGTTAGCGTCCACTATTACACATGCTGATCAGACGCAGGTTGCTAATTGCGTTGAAGTGCATCTCGAGGCTGTCGTCCCACAGGTGGAAGGGAGAGAACGTGTCCACCATGGAGGTCTCTGAGGTTTTGTGTCATCTCGATTTTATCCAAGAGACCAACGTCTATGGAGTCACGGTTCCAGGTCTGTTCCACTGCGATCAATATATTGTTGTCATTTTCGCGTAGACATTATCAAGGGGTGATCATCAGCACAAGACATGAGCTACTATGATGGAAAATGTTTGGTTGATTTGATAAAGCGTTAAAGTCTGTGGGCATAAAAGTTTGGGGTATATATCGTCTTTAATACAGTACTTATACACCTTATGTATTGGACGCTGGTGGTGGCTGTAGTCAGTCACGGTGTGCACACAGGCAGTGAAGTGAAAGCTTCACAGAGCATCGCAGGGGATTTAAACATCATGAAATCCATCACTGTTTTCAGCTTGCAAGTAGCTAAGGAAGTTTAATCTGCCATTTATGCTCGAACGTGGACGTTGATGCTTCCACCTGTGCAGAAATCACACCAGTGTTCAGAGGTGGCTCCCACGGGGCGTGTAGATGACACAGATGTGCTGCGTTAATCTTAGTTTGATCCCACAACTGTCCTTTTTTTCCCTTAAATGCTCCTAAATCAGTTTTGTAAAACTTAGGAAGCTACTCAACTTGACTTGGCCCGCGAGCGTTGTGCTCGGACTCGGGATTCCAAGTTGCATCACCTTAAGAAACATGGAATCGTCGTGCATGAAATTCTTTGGTGCACACCCACTTGGCGGCGCCGGTGGTCACGCCCGAGGAAGCTTTGACGCCTGTCGACGTTTTAGCAGCTTGTATCAGTTCCATGTGACTGACACCACAACATCCAGGATGCAGACGCTGCCATGTTGTGCAGACGATCGAGAGCAGAGTCGGTATTTCCTCCACAGCTGCTGTCATCCATGACGCTCTACCCCGCCCCCCACACACACACTTTTTTTTTAATTGCATCAAGTAACTGATTAAAACCAAACTTATCCGGATGTAATACTTGAAAAAAACGCAAGTGTGATTAAAAACTACCTGAAACGACAGAAGCGATCCTGAGGAAAAATTCATGGTGAGAGTAATTTAATATTTTGGATTGAAGTTTCATCCACAAATATGGAGGAAGGCGGGTTCATCACCTGTTTTAGTTCAACTTTTGAGGAGCAGTCGTGATGTCTAGTTTATTCACATAAAAACCTAATTTTTACACTGTGTTGGAAAAATGGGGCCTTAACTAACAACACACACACCTGGAGGCAAGACCCCACGTAATTCCACTTTTCAGACAGTCTCTGAAGATTTATTTCGCCAAATAAAATGCCTTAAAGGGAGGGACTGAGAAAATTAAATATGCAACTTACCAAGATAACACATTTATCCAAAACTGCGCGTTCGTGTGCCGCAGGACTCCAAACGTGGCTTTTCTCCGCAGACATGCGCGGATGAGCAACCTCATGGGTGCATTCATGTCCAGACGGTTCAACGTATCACCGTGAAGACGCATTTGAGCAGAAATTTTTTTTTTTTTGGGTTACGGTCGCGCGCCATCACGCCTCCAGAGTAAAGCTGCTGCGACGGGAGACATAATCATAGCTGAGTGAGGCTGCTGGCCTCTTTTGTAAATAGCCCTTGTTTGTGGATGCAGATGAGTCATGCCTGTGGCGGAGTCGAGCGCCCGTCGTCGGGCTCTGAGGCGCTCGGAGCGGTCTCCTGTCGCTGAATCTTTCTGTTTTTGCTCTGTTGGGGCCTCCCGGGATAATCAAAAATGCATCTCGAGCAGGTGGACAGCAGCTACATCAGGTCATAGGTGAACACGTTACTAGTTACCTGGCCTTGGCCATTTTTTTGCCATCTTGGGGCGCTGCGTGTCTTTGGCCAGTTTGCTTTCACGTTCCAGTTAAACGCTGGATGAACGCCAGCAAAAACTGTGCATCAGTGCCACATTTTGCTGCACGTGCACAGGACACAATTCATTCCACAGCTTAGCTCATTCGTGCACTCAAGACAGGCGTGTGTTCGGAGATACTTGGAGTATCTCGTGTGCACGCTTGAACTGAACCGTGCTCGGGGGCCACATCTGATCCAACTGGATGATTAGCATAGCTTCAGCGGCCATCTGCCAAACCGTCTCAAAAACAAAAGCTCAAAGAATCCAGAGGCAATTTCGAAATGATTCAGGGGACTGCTAGGTGCCAAAGTCTATCCCAACGCAGCTTGCAGGTATATTCTAATGAGGATGGCGGCGTGGTGTTCAGGGCAGTCTGGTCCATTGACTGTGGTGTCCCGCAGGACACGAAGGTCGAGCCGGCATGGCCGCCGTGGTCCTGAAACTGGATCATGAGCTGAATGGAGCAGAACTCTATCGCCGCCTGGCCGAGGCCCTCCCTGCGTATGCCTGGCCGTGGTTTCTCAGAATCCAGGTAAGTCGCAGGTATTCGCCGCCTTCGCTCCCGGGAAGCGGCCGCGCTCTCACCGTTTTTTTTTTTCCCGCCGTGTGTTTGCAGACCTCCCTGGACGTGACCGAGACCTTCAAGCAGCAGAAGGTGAAGCTGGTCCAGGAGGGGCTGAACCCGGAGGCCACCACGGACCCTCTCTATTTCCTAGATGTCTCCCAAAAGGACTATGTCCCCCTGACTGCGTCCCTGTATCAAGACATTGTGCTTGGAAAAATCAAACTATGAACATTGCTAGTGAATGCGGCAGTGTATCTTAAGACCAGCTGAAGATAGAAATCATAGATACTAGTTATATACTTAAAGACACTAAATTCATCCCTGAGGGGGAATTACAGTGTCGCAGCAGCTACTTCGCAACAATGGGATGGCTGGCGGTTCAGTTTGAAGGCCAGTTAGATACAGCAACTAAACTCAGCTAGACGAAACGCAGAGAATGCAGACTAAAGATAGACCTTTCGACTATGAAATTGTTAAGTTAGCAACCCGGAAGACTCGAACAAGGACGCCGCGCGCGCCAAAGGGGCGTGGCCGGTCAGAGCCTGTTCAGAGCAGGGCTGAGACGGAGATGTGGATGGGGTGCTGGAATAAGGGATCCGAGTCATGTTTTTAAGACGGAAATTTCAAAGACGTGCCTTTGGGACCTCTGAGACCGATTAAAAAAAAACCCTAGCATAACATG
>CAAKHG010033488.1:0-13035 GCA_901007715.1 Dactylopterus volitans
AGTTGTTGTGGTTCTTTTTTTTTTTCTCCTTTTTTTTTTTTTAAATACATTCACATGCTCATGAGCATGAATCATAGTCACGGCGGCCCACCGCCGGCGGTGGCGGCGGCTCTGCCCATGTGGACCTCATCCGACCGGAGTGTTAATGCATTTGTTCTTTTTTGTTATTCCAGCTGACGTCCTCGCCACAGCTCGCGCCACTTGCCGCCGCTCCGGTTGTGCATGCGCACCAGAGTTCAGGCGAGGTTGCGGTGTCGACCTGTGGTCGTCAGGCGCTGCATTGTGGGAGCGCTTGCGATAGCCATGCGTGACCACAGCTGTCACTTAGGCCCCCCAATCTAAATTGACTGCAGACCAAGGGAGCTGAGGCTGCTGCTGTCAGACTGAATCATGAGTCAGCAACGGCATTCTTATTCAGCCCGCAGCCCTTGAACCAGCAGAATCTTTGCAGTGTGAAAACCTTCGTCCTCTTTGGCAGCTAACAAAGCCGGAGAGGGCTTGGAGCGCCGCCCGGGGAGTTTTTTTTTTTTTTTATTTGCGCCTTGCTCACGCAGCACTCAGATGAAACCACAAACATAATCTCGGATCTCTTCAGAATTCCTGAAGTGGATTTTTCATTTGAACTCGGGCGACGTTCAGACGCTTCAAAATGCGAGCACAATTAGACCTTTCCTTTCCCAAGATTCTCCCCTTCACCGTTTGTTTTTCTTCTTCTTTTCTCTCCCTCTCTCACATGCAGGGGTCCCAAGAATAGCATCTATTTCACGACAAACTACAACGGGTCGTGCAGTAAGTGAGCGCAAACGGCGTCACCCGCCTATATGTGCGATTGAAATTCAGCAATAACGTAACAGTCGTCCCGCCCTGTTGCTGTCAGACGACAAAGGAATGCTGGAGCTGAGGAAAACGGCAGACTACGGCAGAAGTTTCCGGACAATTGCGACGAGAGTTTACTCTTTTGTGCTGGGAGGACGCTTTGTGTTTGCTTCCATCATGACTGGCACGGTATGTGTGTGTGCGCGCGCGCGCGCGTGCGTGTGTGCGTGTGTGTGTTTTTCTCGGTACACAAACACCATCTCTGTTTGTGAGATGGCGAGCAGACGTGCGCTTTTGTGCAGTGTGTTTATGATGTCTCTCTACGGAGATAAACAATCGTTTTCGCTGAAATCTGCAGTATATCGTCTGGATATGTATACACACATTTCCATGCATTTTAACTGGATTTTGTTTGTTTAAAATTTGGTCTCTCTGGAATTGCGGGTGCACGGACCTTTTGATGACCTTTTTATAATGCCGTCTCACTCAAAAAGTTCCGTCACAAGCTGGACTTAGGCTCACTCGTTTTCCAATTTTTTTTGCGCCGTCTCCAATCTTTACAATGCGTGAACTCTAAAAGAAGAGTTATCGCAGTTAACGCGCGCGCGTGTGTGTGTGTGTGTGTGTGTGTTTTAGGGTACAGAGCGCATGATCCATGTGTCGGTGGACGGCGGTGAGGTGTGGAACATGGCACAGCTTCCCACAGTCAACCACGAGCAGTTCTACTCCATCCTGGCAGCCAATCAAGACATGATATTCATGCACGTGGACGACCCGGAAGGTCGGAGCTGGCAGCGATGCCGACGGGGATGATGGATGTGGGAGTTAAAAAAAAAAAAAAAAATGTTAACCATATTTCCTGTCGCTGCAGGACGGTTTGCGTTCTGATAACCAGCATGCAGATCTGCTGCTGAAGTGTCCTCGGAAAAACAAACACAGGAACCGCAGAGGATCTCCGTGGCGATAGATAACAACCGCCGGCAATCCAAACTGATCTGTGTGTGTGTGTGTGTGTGTGTGTGTGTGTGTGTGTGTGTGTGTGTGTTTTTCAGACTCTGGGGTTGGAACCATCTACGTGTCAGATGACAGGGGAACCGTGTTCTCCAAGTCCCTGGAGCGCCATCTTTACACCACCACAGGAAGCGACACTGACTTCACTGCTATTTCTTCACTCAGGGGCGTCTACATGACCAGCGTACTCACAGAGGGTGCGTCAACACACACACACACGCACAGACACACACACACACACAAATGTCTGGGGAAAATAGCAAAACAAAATTCCTTCTCGCAGTGCGGCCTGCGTGGAACAAGATGCGGACTCTCAACTTAAAAATGAAAACTATGCCTAAAACCATACAAGCACACATGAGACAGGTTGTTTATCTAATTCAACAGCAGCTCACACGCATGTTATTGCCATATTAAGAGGGTTGTTGCCAGTGTCAAACAGCGGCCAGCAGGGAGATGGTTTTTTTTTTAAAAATCCGCATCCCTTGTGGTGCATTTATGTAAATGCGAAAGTCCAACGGCATCCAAGAACCGTTCGGATCCGCGACCGCACGCTCCTCAGCTCGACAGGCTGCCAAACTGATGCTGCTCTGTTTCTAATTTTCTGCCAGGGAGTTTGATTTTATGACAGTCAGGAGTCTTATTTCATCACAAATCACTTGGAGGCTTGGAAGCTAATCGCCGTCCAAAATGCAGCAAAGAAGGAAAAGCCATGTGGAAAGTTGAAGCCCTTCGGTGCGCAAACACTGAGAACTGACTTCACCGAAGTGCAGAAACACATCTGAGACGCATCAGAATAGTTTTGCATGCTTAAATACGCGCGTCGAGGGGGATCTCGCCGTGGACGCGATGGGCTCCGGGGGTGCAAATAATGGCGGCGCCTGTGGGTTCCCCCCCCCCCGTCTCCCGTCTCAGATGGCGCGATGGAGACGGTGATCACCTTCGACCAAGGGGCTCGGTGGCAGCCGCTGAGGAGGCCTCACAACAGCCACTGCGACACCGAGACCAGCACCAACAGGCCCAGCAGGGTGAGACACACCTGCCTCCGTAGACACCTGCATCGATAGAAGTGCTGGCGCTGTCGATGGGTTAAAAAGAAATTCCAAAAAATTGATCGCAGAACTTGCTGTGACTAATCGCGATCCGGTGCTTTCTCCTCCTTCAAACCGAAGCTCGTCATGATTGATGCGTAAATGTGTTGCGTTTGGAAATGGCTCCTCTCAGCCCGTCTTCTTCTGCTCTGTTAATTGGGCGTTAAGTGGGCATCAGTTCTTAGCTGTGCAATCAGCCAGAGTGTTTCCCATCTTCTCGCTTTTTCGGGTTTGTCTTATTGGCCCACGAGTGCCGCGGCGCTGTGATGTAGCCAAAGTCTCAGTCAGGTGTTTTGGTCGGTGACGAATGACTTCTTCTGTGGTGGTTAACTTCGGCTTTGAAAACTGTGCAGGCTGCTTTCGTTTCCTCCAAAGAGTCCTTTTTTTTTAAGGTCAACACCGCAGGAAGTGCAGCTTCGTCGTCCTTCTTCATTCATCGCGCTAATGTTTTTTAACGTGTGGAAAAAGCACCTTTCTTTTGACAGCACTAATGTGTGTGCACTTATGCGTTTGTTTAGACTGCCGCGGGTGTTTTTTGTTTTGTTTTTTTTGCGATTGCGCGATGCCGCACCAACGTCACCTCTTTTTTGCTGTCGTGTTTACAGTGCAGACTGCACATCCACGCCTCGTACAGCACCACCATGAAGATGAACGTCCCCATGCTGCCCCTCTCGCAGCCCAATGCCGTGGGTCTCATCCTGGCCCATGGTAGAACACACTCACAAACACACACACACACACACACACACACACACATAAACGCTCACTGATATAGATAGTCATTTTTGCTTCATGTGGAAAGGTCTGGTAACACCGCGCTCCCTCCTCCCTTCCCTCCCTCCCACCCCCGCCCTCCTTCCTTCAGGCAGCGTTGGGGATGCGGAGTCGGCTCTCATGCCTGACGTGTACGTGTCCGATGACGGCGGCTACTCATGGCTGTTGTCCCTCAGGGGACCTCATCACTTCGCCATACTGGACTCCGGAGCCCTGCTGGTGGCTGTGGAGCACACCAACTCGCCTGTCAATCAAATCAAGTCAGTTTAAGCCCTCGTGGTCTTATTTTTTTGTGATTTTTTTTTTCCTCCTCCCTCCCTCGCCCCCATGTGACACTAACTTCCCCCCCCTCTCTCTCCCCTGCCCCCGACACGCACAGGTTCTCAACTGACGAGGGGCAGTGCTGGCATTTGTTTAACTTCACCGATGACCCCTTTCACTTCAGCGGCATGGACAGCGAGCCGGGCGCTCGCTCCATGAACGTCAGCCTGTGGGGCTACAGGAACGACTTCAGCAAATGGGTCGTGATCACGATAGACTTCAGGAAGCTCCTCCCCAGAGATTGTTAGTATGTGGGACAGGACGGGCAATGTTTGGCATTTAAGCAAGTGCGCCTAGTACATGTGTGCGTGTGTGCGTGTGTGTGTGTGTGTGTGTGTGCAGGCAATGAAGGTGACTACGTGCAGTGGCTGGCCCACTCTGCAGACCCTAGCGGATCGCATGATGGCTGTGTTCTGGGTTATAAGGAGACCTTCTTACGCCTGAGGAAAGACTCTTTCTGCTGGAACGGGAGGGACTTTGCTGTCACCAAGCAACTGTCCCCGTGTCCATGTACAGTGGATGATTATCACTGGTATGTCCTTGTTTCTTGTCCTATTTAGATCTTTTGTAAGAAAGTGAAATTTAAAAAAAAGGCGATTTCTTCATCCTGTATTTACTGAAATCATCTTGACGTCTGCTCATCCGCAGTTCTCGTCTATGCATGATGAACAGTTAAAAAAACAAACATCCTTATTCATATTGTAGTGGCCCTTCAGGCAGCCTTTCAGTTCATGGAACAAGCTATTTTAGCTCCTGTCTCTTTAAGGCCCCCCTTCGCTAACATCCCACCGTTTCTGATTGGCCGACTTCTCTGCACCACTTAGGAGTGCTGTTCCATTTCCATGTGCCAGCCTGTTTTTTTTTTTAACTTTTTGTCACGTTTAACGTGAACATCCAGCGTTGTATGGGAAATTATGACAGAAAATATGCAACAAACAAAACAAGTCCTGTAAGTAAGCAGCCTGCCTTTTGCTATTGCATTTGTTTTCGCAAAGCATATTAAGATTTTTTTTTGTAACTAAGGATAGTTTTATTTCAGTCGGACTTCGCGCCTATCTAGTTATCTAGTTAGATTTTGTAGGAATTGTACGTTTCATACAGTGGTGCATTTTCAGCCCCTAAAATTGCAGCAACACCAGCCGACATCTGCTTTTCAAAGCTTCACCCGCAATCGGCGGCGATCCAAAGGTGACACCCGATTGGCTAATTCGAGCGATGAGTTTGACAACGAGGCCGGCGCCGGCATCCGCGCGTCATAGCACGTAGCCGGTAGCTCAGCCTCTCCCCTCCCCCAATTGGCAGCTTCCGCGACCCTTTCCCACCTCAGCCACGAATTCCATCCGTCTTTGTTCAAGCGGCACTCAAACATCGCACGCAGGCGCGGGCTTCTGTCTGAAAACGGGGACGAGTTAAAAGATGGCGGGCGGTCGGGCGCGCAGAGCGGAGTTGACCTTCGCCGTGTCTTCCAGTGACTTCGGGTACTACCGGCCCGAGAACAGCTCCGAGTGTGTCGAGCAGGAGGAGATGAAGGGCCGTCCTCTGGAGTTCTGCTTGAACGGGACCACTGAGCAGCTTCAGACCAGCGGGTGAGGGCGTCCGTTCCTCGCCGCCGGAAAAATAAAAACAGGCAACGATAGAATGAAGCGATACAGCTCTTTTAAAAGCTTTGTTTTTTTTTGCTGGATGTCACTTTTGTTTATTCTCCATTTAAGCTACCGGAAGATCCCAGGAGACCGGTGCGAGGGGGGCTTCCAGCCAGACAGAAAGGAGACTGACCTGAGGAGGATGTGCACCAGCGACGCCCTTCATCCGGACTCTCTGGTCAGTGCCGCTCATGATGAGAGTTTTTCTTTATATCCATATTTGGATACAACATTTCAGCAGCGAGCGGTTATAATCTGAGTCAGCCTAGAGTTGAGGAGGAGGCTGCATTTTCTTCCCACTTTGACGTCCTCTCCCTGTTCCTGTCAGACTGAAAGCGGCTCACCGAACGCGGCGGTCATAGTGATGGTTGTCATGGCAATCCTGCTGCTGAGCGCCGTCACAGGCGTTTGGATCGTTAAGAAATACGTGTGCGGAGGAAGGTCAGTCAACCTCCCGTCCACATTTCAGGTGTTTTTTTTGGAGTGCGGGGGGTGTTTGTCTCCACTAAGCGGTCTTGGTGTCGTCGGCAGGTTCCTGGTGCACCGCTACTCCGTCATGAGGGAGCACGTCGAAGCTAATAAAATAGAGGGAGTGGACGACATTGACGCTCAATACATGGAGACAGGAAAAGCGCACTACAACGAGGATTCAGATCAGGTAGCCCACACTTCATAAAATGTTCCCTCCAGTCAACGCAGCTTGATGATCGTCTCTGAGCTTTGTGCCATTTGTGTCTCTCGCAGGACCTCTTGGAATAAGGCGCCGAGGCCTCTGAAGACGAGAATTAACCGAGTCTTTGCTATTGCTCGGGCGCCTCTGTAGCTCCCCTGCGCTGATTAACATAATGCTTCTCGATTCTCACTTCCCCCGCGCCCCCTGGTGGCTGGAGGACTCAACAGCAGCAGACCCCCCTCACGGTCCTTCGTCGGGCCAGTTGCGATTCCCACAAAAAGGCAGACCGTTGGTTTAAGGGAGGAGGACAAACCGATCGCAGAGCAGAAGGAAGGCTCCGGGCTTCCTGGAGAGCTTTTGTTGTTTTTTTGTGACAGAGATGTATTAAGACCGTCGACTCTTTAACAAAAAACAAAAAAAATTGTGTTTTGTGCATTTCCCCCGACATGCCGACCTAAACAGAGATGGAGTTTCACATTGTGATGCACTGCAGAGGCGCCACTCAGAGTTTCACGGAGGATTCGATGACGTGCCCCGCGGTCGGGGAAGAGCCGAGCGGTACAAGTAAATCATAAAGATTTTAGCGCAGGGTTAAGTATTTGTTTTTGTGCTCTGTAAATGCAAAACTTGCAACATCACCGTTCATAAGCAGGCCGCTTTAAACATCCGTTGTATCTGTTTCACCCGTCGCTACAATTGGACACTGGCTTACTTTTAGATAGAAGACTACTCAGCTTGTTTACTTAGTCACAACTATGTTTATTTTTTTATTTTATTTTTTTAGAAACCAGCACTTTCCATTGTAATAGCAACTACTGTGAGCAGTAGAAACCTCCTTTAATCTTGTCGGTCACTATTGATTGACTATTGATTTTTCTCTTTTTACCGTATATAATCTTTTATATAATCTTTTTTTTTTTTTTTTTTACAGGTACAGTCTTTAACACAATCAGGTGAAGCACTTTAAATGTTATCCTTTCATTACACACTAAACTGTAACAGTAATAACCATCACATAAATACTCTTAGTTTAAATCACCTTTACTTTTCAAAGTAAAGTAGGTAAAATATCATAAGGTAAAGTAGGTAAAATATCATTATTAGAAATAGTTTAATAATCCATTGTTATCCTTAATAAATAGCTCTTTTTTTGCATTTATTTTTAGTTTTTGCATCATGTTTTCAGTTGACAAATGACAGTTTATCTGTTATAAGTTAAAGCAGTTGTAAATCTGACTGTATAATATGCTAATAGAAATGAGAGATAAACCTCTTTCCTAGTAAAGATATATGATAAAAAATTCCATTTAGCTTCAGATAGAACTTATGGAAATCAAATATAAGGGACCCAAACACATTTTTGCTTGAAAAACATCAAATGACTTATTTTAGTTATCTGATTACGTTGAGATATTTAATGGACTAACCTGATGCTCAAAATGCTGAAATTGCAACTAAATTTGATAATAACCAGAACACACAGATACTTTTTGAAACTATTATCATGAAAGTCCAGTTATTGGCCACTAGTGGTTATTTCAGAAGGACGTGTAAAAATTTCAGAAGGACGCTGCGTAAAAATAACGATAATAATAAAATTTAAAAAAAAAAGTCTTTAATTTCAGTGAAACGAGTAAGCGAGTAAGGCCCGGCAATAATTGGGAAGAAATCGGATGCACAGCTTCATACAGCTATTATCTTTTGGTCCCCTGTTTGTGTGGTGTCAGTGAAAGACTTGAATTATTACCAAAGCACTTTTATTGTTGAGTTTTCTAATATTATAGGTGAACCCTAACGTTAGCCCGGCATTGTACGAGTATGAAGGTAATGCTAACCCAAGCCCTTTACTTGAACTTTCTTATATTTTTGCTTAACAGAACTCACCAATAAGTCGGTGATGCTCTTTTTTTTTTCCATGCCAATATGCATTTGTGTAATGATGCTAATCAGGTACAGGTATAATCAATGAGACAAGATAATCAAATGTTTGTTTTTTTTCGTTATATGCTGTTTTACGAATACGACACTAGAAGCTGTTAGAGAAATGCCAGCCAACAACCTGCTAAACGTTGTCAGGGCAACCGTTTTAGCAAAAACTGATAGCAATACTGCTTTTAACGGGCCAGTACTGATCTGTTGTCATCTTGATATTCTTATGTTAGTGGTGCATCCCAAAAAAAAAAAAATCTCACTAGTTTGTAAAATAATAGTGATAGAGCTTCCAGTTTAAACATTCTATTCTGTTCATTTGAATGCATCTTTTCATCCTTTAGCTGAGATATTGGCTGGTTAGCATTTCAATAATATCTGCAGTGTAATAACTGGAGTTTTTGACAATTGTACAGGGCTTTTGGTGAATGCTTTTTTTTTTTTTTCCTGTAGAAGAGGCAATTAATATCCCAGCGAATAAGCTATTGTTTCCGCTGGCCTAATATGGAAGCATATTCTCAAGGACTGTTTGGTGGACTTTTTCATATATAAAGTGCAGCTTCACATGCTTGATGCTTCTTTATTTACACAACTGTCAATAAGAACAAACCCACTTATTTACTGGATTCAATGATTTATTTTTGCACTGTACCTACAGATCTGTGAAAAGGGTTGCATTTGTGCCTCCTCTAATATTTGTAAAAAAGAAAAAAAAAAAAAGAAAGGAAAAAAAAAAAGGCCATGAGTTGTGATTCTGATTCCATCGTGTGCCGACTGTTTGCGATGATATGAGTAGGATGGTTATCTCTGAATTAAACTGTTCTACAGCACAGATGTTTGTTTGTTTGTTTGTTCACAAAAATGTTTGCATCAGGTGGATAAAAGTAAGGATGAACGAAGTAACATCTCTGTCACACGTGTCTGCACAGGTTCCATTTCACATTTCACGCAAACATTTTTATTGCCAAGTCGGTTTTTGCATACGAGGAATTTGGGTATAATTGGTATAAATGAAATAATACTTTAAAGTCCTGCTATTAAAGCAGTCAAAAAAAATCTGTAAAAAACCTTCACAAGTGTGAAAAGCACAAATAGCCACTGTGAAGATGTGATTCCATGACCGGTGTTACATTGTTACTGCAGAATGTCAAACAGCCTTGGAATACTTAGTGGGAGCAAGTTTTTTTTTTTTTTTATCAATGTGAAGGACACGGTGCTCACACTCAGCCTTCACACAAGTAATTATGAGAGCAATAAAGATTTGAATATACTATACCAATTTGTATGAATAACTCAATGCCAAATTAGTTTTGTTAGCAAATATTTAAAAAAACTGGGCTGGCAGGTTGTGAAAAATCTCTTTTCCAACTGCCAAAATCTGCGTATTAACACATAACATAAGCCTTCATTAACTGAGGCAAAGGTGTCTTGAAAAAAACCCCATTTGGGATTGTAACTAGTAACCATCTCAGTAACTGTAATGATATTACCAAAATAGAGTGAGGAACTATTTACATTACTCAGTTACTGCCTAAAATTAATTGATTACTATCGGGTAATCAATTACCCCCAACACTGCTGATTACTCGTATTTACAGTGGCTTTATTGCCAAGCAGTAGACGTATCCGATCATGCGTGGCGCCCAGCAAACAGCAGGGGGCGCCACGCGCCGATGATGTCACTGTGCATCCGGAAGTTGGAAAGCGAAATCGGTTTGAAACCAGAGCGACCTGTTTAGCCGCTAGTTAGCTATCGTCCGACACCCGAAATCTATCATATACAACGAATATTATAAGATGCCCGCCGGGGTTTCTAAGCAAAAGTGCTCATGGAACAATGTAATGTCTTGGAAGTAATGTCGGTTCATCCCGGTGAGATCCTTTGTGCTTTTTCTCAACAGCCATATTTGTACTTAGCAAAAAGCCACTTAGCCAAGTTAGCTAACATTAGCTTCGACTCCTCGTCCGCCGAGGCGTCGCTGAAGCTAGCGCCGTCGGTTGTGGTTTCCACCTGCCAAAGTCGCACCAGGTGGCCCAGTTTTTTTTTGTTTTTGTTTTTTGTTTGCGCGCCAGCGGCCCGCGTCGTTCGCAGCTGTGCGCCGTTTGAACCGCAACCGTTTTACCCGACGTTAGCTCGGGGCTGCGCCTGTCGGGTCGGTTAAGTAATGGGGGAAGTGGTGCAACTACCGCGTCCGGGCAGCTGCAGCGGCGCAGCCTCCGAGGACGCCTGCGTCGGAGCGAACGCGACGCTCCGACATTACCGACGCGGCCCCCCCGACCTCGCTGGCTCTGCCGTTGCGCTCGCGACGCACTTTCGGATCCGGGTCCACATTGTCCGGCTGCGCGGGCCGCGCGGGCGTCGGTGTCATTCCACGTGTGACCGCTCAACCGCAGACGGCTGCTGTTGCGTGATGATGCGGTTCGATGACCCGTCGATCTTGACGTCTCAACGACTTGTGTCTTAGAATTCGGCCGTTTACTATGAGCTCCTTATCAGCCCAGGCCACCGCATCAAGCTCATCATGCAGGTCGCTACCCGGAGAGGGGAATCAGGTACAGTTAAACATTAGTCCAAGAAAGGGTTTTAAAGGGTAAGTATCCACACATGTGACTAAGATTTTTTTTTTCTTCCCACAATTTGTTGCAGGTACAACCGAAAGCCCCGCTCTTGCAGATCCTGCGCGTCGCCGGAGCCAAGGAGGAGGTCTTCACGCTCAAAGAGGTTGGTTGTCAGGTGGAATGTGGAGGAGTCATCTTACACCGCATTGAAAACGGCCTTGGCTTTTGCTTTTAGTGGATATAACTTGGTCACCGCTGATGCTTTGTGCAGGTGATGCACTACCTGGGTCAGTACATCATGGGGAAGCAGCTGTACGACAAGCAGAGGCAGCACATCGTCCACTGCCAGGACGACCCTCTGGGAGAGCTGCTGGAGGTGGAGAGCTTCTCTGTCAAAAACCCGAGGTGGGCGCCGCCGCCTAATATCGCACAGAGTCGGAGAACACAGTAAAGACACCGGTTTTAACTTGTTTTTTTTTTAAATTTTCAGCCCAGTGTATGAAATGCTGAAGAAATACCTGGTGGTTCTTGGTTGTGCTGGTAAGTGAAACTCTCATTTATTCACCATGTTTATTTTTCGCGAGATTATATCGGGACATGGTCAAAGAACAAAAAAAAAAAAAAAAAATGTTCATCGCTTGTTCATGTGTACGTGATGACTTGAAATTCAATCTTGTCTTTGTGCTCTTCCCCTCCTTGAGTGTGATGAATTTAAATATTTCATTCGCATCGTTGCCACGGTATGTTCTGAAGTGGGGACCCATCAGAATGCGGCGGTTATTTTACCGTCATATTCCCCTCTGGCGCCTCAAAAAAAAAATCAGGCCGCTTGGTGCGTGTGTTGCGAGTGCTTGTGAAAGTTGTGCATCTTCTCCGGGACGTGGACACCAGAGGAACGCCGTCTCCCGCTTGTCCCGCTAACCCATAAAAGACAAAAAAAAAAAAGAAGGGGGGCCTCAGTGAGAGAGTGTGATGTGCTATTAAAGGGTAGGGGTGTCTTTTTCTGTTACTGTGTCTTATCTGAAATGCAGACGCTGCAGAGAATCTTTCTGTGGGCCGTGAGTGTGTAGAGGGCGGAGTGGAGGATCGTGGTCAGGTAAAGCCGAAACATGGTGCTCAGAAGAAACAGAGCCTCCGACCTCTCTCAGCTCACGATTACACTCACACACACAACGCGAGCAAGCGCAAAAGACGACAGGGCCGACCGGCCGGGCGCAAAAGCTGCCCACCGACCCGTGCTAAAGATCAGCCTCCCTGCAGGCCACAGCCTTGATGTGGCGTCCCCTCGCAAAGTCTTTTCAAAGACGTAGAACCCCCAAAAAAAGGGCGGGAAGGCCTGTCAGCTTGCGTGTGATGAGACGAGGGGGTTCCGAGCTGCTGCTGCCTTCGTTGGTGTGCATCTGTACAGAGTGGCACCGTCTCTGTACAACCCCATCCTTGGGCCCGGTCCTGGTGGACGTCTCCCCGCGCTTTTGCTGCGGCCCACCAGCTCCGCCCGGCGGATGGGGGACAGAGTCCCTGTCTCTGTCTGTCTCAGAGTTCTCTTCTCTGCTTCGGAATCGGAGGATCGCAACTCCTGATCAGCCGCTGGCCCGAGGAAACCCCCCCCACCACCCTCCCAACCCATCCCCGTCTTCCTCTACCCTCCTTCCTTCCTTTCCTCTAAAAATCCACGTCCTAGCGTTTAGCGGGGGAGGGGCAGGACGTGAGCTGGAGTCAGGTCGGCGCCACTTTCCTAACAGCCACTTGTTAGTAACTGTATTTTCTGTTCCTGCATGTGCTGATTGTCATACTTGGAATATGACACTTTTTTTTCCTTCTATGACCGACACATTCGCAGTTTTGGATCTGCGGTTGACGCCTTCTAAAATAATTTCTCTCTGCCTCTGTTTGCCGTATTTAAAAAGATCTTGAACACATTTTCCTGAGATTATACACGAGGCAATTTTTATTATCTGTGTCGTTTTCTTTTTCCCGCCTTTCTACAAATTTTAACACTCACTCTATGCAACATGCAGATAAATCACACATGCTTGTTTAGAATTGTTTCCTTGTTGCTCTTTTCTTTATCTGTCTTCAGGTTAAGTGACAGTTTGAGCGCCCCCAGTTACTTTCTGAATTTGTTTTGAATCCCCCTACTTGCCCCGTACCCTAAATTCCCACGCCCTTGTTCCCTGAACCAGCCCCCCCCCCCCCCCCCCCCCCCCCAAAACCAAAA
>CAAKHG010033493.1:0-13963 GCA_901007715.1 Dactylopterus volitans
CAACTCATCTTGGGCTTTGGTTGCAGGCCTGAAAATTAGGGATCTAAAAAATGATGCCAATGCAGAAACATCTAAAAAACCTGCAATTTCTTTCTGTTGGCCAACGGATGGAGACTCCACTGATTCCAAAAAAGAACTCACTAGTTCAGAAACCTGTGAGAAAATTAGTGCAACTTTTACTTGAATTATTACCACAATAAATGTTTTCACAATAGGTTTATGGAACCAATTGCTAGTTTCAACAATGAAGCAATAAATAATGGTCCATTATAGTATTAAAATAGATGATAACGCTGGGCAAGCTTAAGGACGTGGCTGCCTTGGAAGTTAAGTTGTTACCACAGCATCACTTTGGAGCTTCTGAACCACAAATACATTAGGAGCACTTTTTGACTCAGCACGAATTCCCGTAAAAGTGACAAAGCAACAAACACAGTTGGTTCTAGTCTTGTCTCGTCTTCCTCCGCTTATCCGGGTCGGGGAGCATGGGAGCAGCATCGGCCTGCCATCCAATCCACATTGTACCAGACCCATATGGCTCCTCCTGCAGGTGGTGGGCCTGCTGGAGGTCGGACCCATGTCTCTGCCTCGGGCTGGACCTGACTGGACCCCATGGGTGAAGGCCCAGCCACCAGGCTGCTCCCTGACAGGGCCCTTCCCCAGGCCTGGCTCCAGGGTGGGGCCCTGGTAACCCGTGCATGACATAAAAATGATCAGGAGGGAATTTAATAACTGAATAGCATTATAAAGATTGTTGGAAAAAAAGAAGACCCAGTTCTTTCTTACAAAATCCTGCAGGAGGCTGCATTTCTCGGCTGCATATAAGGCAAAACAACTCAATACAGCGACTTTTATCATCAAGTCAGTCACTCAAAGTAAAACATAAATGTATATACATGTATGTATGTATGTATGTAAAATCTTCAAAAGTGATCAATTTGAGTTGCTGTCATCACAGAATCAGAGAGGTCAAATTAACATTTCCACAAAGAAATGAGTGACTGTCTAGAGGATAGAAACATTTCATAAACTCCAGTGTTGCATCAGTACTGAAACTGCCATCAGAAATCTGAAACATGAAACATCCCTCTTGCAGTTAAATGGCTGCAAGACGGATAAAACTTTTAAAGGAGGATGTTGAGGTATGAGGAAGAGAACGAATGCAGCCATGTCCTCACAAATGTGTTGTCCAAATGAATGTGTGTATGCGTGTGGATGAGGTACAGAGGGGCTCATTATCTGTCTCCGCTTGCGCCCGCTGCTCGTCAGACCCCCTGTAAACTCCAGCGGGTCATCAAACAGCAAAGGTCCACCATTTGATGAATATAAAAATCCCCTCTTGTTAAGTCTGTGTTTTGGGCTGCGGCTCTGCCTTCTCCTCTCTTGACGTTCCTCAAGCTGCATGTTTGACAACCGCAGCGTTTTTTTTTGTTTTTTTTAACCAGGATGATTCATCGAGGGTCCATGCAAACCCTCTGCTTTGGGAGGGGGAGGGGGGTTCCGGCAAATCTGAAACATTAAATTAGACCTCAAAAAGGGGATCTTTGGTTGCTGAAAGTCTTGAGGAAGCTTACTCAACGCTGTGAGTCAACAGCCGAGAGGTGCATGCTGCAACGCAAAAGCCCGTAACACAGGGAATCTGATTTGTAACGAGTGTTCGATATTTCGCTCCTCTATGCCTCCTACTCTCTTGCTACTATATTTGTTTAAAGAACATGGAGGTGTGCATTTTTTTTTTCTCCTTCCCCTGGACAAACATACGGTAAATAGCATCAATTGGCGGTAAAGAGGCTGCTGTGGTTGGGTGTGCAGGTGTGATTCATTCTACATATCTGCAACAAAATTCATCACCGGCGAGGTTTGCAGTACCTTCTTTTTATCCTTCCTCTGTCCTGTCTGGTCGCCATGCTGCCTGACAAACTCGAGCATCGGGGCTCCAGACATCCATAATAACCCGCCGCAAAGCAGACAAGATGATCCGCGCTGAAAACACACACCGGGACAAATTTTAAAACGCCCCTGATCGGGGGAGAGAAAGATAAGAGTCCACAGCCGCTCTGTGAGGCTGTTGATGTTCATGCTAGAATGCTAACATGCTTGCACTGAATGCAAAGGATGTATAATGTGACCAGAGTTCTCCATCTTAATTCAGCTCACCAGAGTTCTAGTTCATCCAGATGTAGCTGTTAATGTCAAATTTCTCAACAATCCAGTTGATAACTATTGCTAGTAGGTCTATCACAATTTATAGGGCGGGAAAAAAAAAATACCCACAAAATGTTTCAGGCTGATGTGGGTTCATGAGTGCAGACTGGCCCTATTTTTATGCCTCTGTGACAGCGTTAGATGGGGTCACAGGCATTATGGTTACGCGTCGTCCTTCTCACTTCGGTGAACGAGGTATCTCAGGAGCGACCGGAGGGAAAGTCTTCAAATTTGGCACGAATGTCAACTCCAGCTGAACTGATAGGGTTTTTGTGGTCAAAAGGTCAAATGTCAAGGTCTCAGGACGTCACTAAACGCGTTTTTTGTCCATAACCGGCAATGTGATATGCTGATTACGACCAATTTCCTCAAAAACATCCAACAGGATGAATTGACATGACGTAATCTAAGTCTCTCGCTAAAAGGTCAAAGGTCAACTTGTTTGAGATTACTCTTCAGGCATTCTGTAATTTGTATTTCTTTCAATTTTGGCAAAAGTGCCAGTTGGGGCTCGAGTGAACTGATAAATGTTTCGTGGTCAAAGGTGAAGGAAGCATTTACGAGCATAACTCGATATCATCTGACATTTATGAATGATTTCATAGAAAATGTCAAAATTTATGAAGTATCATTTTTCTATCTAAACGTCATGGGTAAAAGAACCTCTCGAGGGGAATTTCTTTAGATTTAACACGAATGTCAATGCAGGTTCAAGGGTGGACTGATTAGACTTTGGCGGTCAGGTGTCAAAGGTCAACGTCACTATGACATCAGGAACGATGCGTTTGAGCCCAAGTCAAACAATAATTTTGACATTTTAGACAAATGTCTAATGGGATGAAATATGGAAGGATGACATTTTTCGATTCAGCTCATTCAAAGTCTCCACTGCATCCTGTATGTTACTGACAGACAAGGATATTAACCGCGGCTCGACTGGCTGGTGGAAGCACGCCTCCAGGCGGCAGTAATTCTAGTTCCCTATGAACTAGAATCTCCTAACCCGCTGTTTGGGCTGTAAATGTGCGGCCTGGCCCATCTTTGACAAAAGGCGCTTTTGTCGACAGGTGTCAAAACAGTCGAGGTGGCGGAAAAGCCAGTCCATCCAGTAGATCTCTTGAACACCTTGCTTGTATTGCCAGAGGAAAAGTCAAATGATCACCAGAGTCACTACATCCTCTGGGTGTTAAGAATGTTTGTACAAAATTTCAGGTGACGGCAGCCAGCAGAGACTTAATAGGTGGGCAGACCGATATTTCAAGTCGTAAATGGAAATATAAACAGTGGCTGCAACTGGGTGAGACCCCGGAGGGTGGAGAATGCAATAAAGGGAGAGAATCAGAACTGCGAGGGAGAGATACGGATGGGCGGGAGAAGACGAGCGAGGAAGAATTGTGGTGAAAGCAAGAGATAAGAAATGGCAGCCGGAATGAAATATGATCATTTGGAGGACAGACTAATTCCTGCACTAAGGGGAATTTGACAATTTCTGTCTTGTCTCTGCGTAAGTGGCGAATGTTTACAGCAGTTAAGCAGGCTTTGCGGAGTAATTCTACTATTATTAGCCAGCGTGACAGCTAATGCTTCAGCCAGACGGCCATGACGACGGACGCGCTCCATCTGTCTGGGGACCTGCGTTCTGTTTCCTCTGCACTGTTGAGTGCATCTTTCGCATTCCACCGGCCCCGCGTGAAGCGCCGCGCGTCGGTCGTTTGGGTGTTTCCCGGTGACGCAAACGGCCCCTTTCTAGCGTCCGGGTCTCAGGATGCGAACGAGACGAGGGGCTATTATTCCACCCAGACGTGACGTTTCCGATAAAGGAAGAAACTCTGAAAGTCAACTTCCTCTTTCGTTTGCATAGAATGGCCTCTCCTAATGGAGTGTTCAGCTGGCAGGAGACGCCGGTGGACAAATAAAAGCTACTCTTCCATCTAGTGGCGTAAAGGCCACAGTGCAACAACTTGGGAGGGAGTGAAGGAGGGTGTGAGGGGGCAGGCAGAGAAAAAGGGAAGGGAGGAGGAGCGAGCACCAGGAGTGCTGTGGGGAGAGCTGGGGCGGTGGCAGAGCAGAGCAGAGCACCAGTATTCTCTTTGAAGCAGTTTTCTCTGAAGATACTGGTTGCATAATTTTGAGAAGGGAAAAAAAAAAAAAGCTCAGGAGTGATGTTTTTTTGTTTTCTGTTTTTTTTTTTTTTTCCCCCTCTCCCACAGTCGCCCCGTCAGGCGAGGACCTTGACAGGTCTACAGACTGAGGGAAGATACACAGAGGCATAAATAATGTGTGAACCAGCACAGTAATGGAGGGAATACGGGGCACTCGGGCCACCCATTAAGATGCATACGGAAGCAGGATAGACAATCTATCGGATAACCGCGCCCACACACACACACACACACACACACACACACACAAATGAGCAGTCATGCCTGCAGGTATCCAGCGTGTGTGTCGGTGTGTGTGTGTGTGTGTGTGAGAGAGAGTTCAGAATGGTTCAGGTGTACGCTTGTGTGACTTTCCGCTCTTCCTGTCTCGGTCTCAGTTATGTAGGCTAACTCTTATTGGATCCTATTAAGTGTCAGGACGAAGCGTGATCTACACGGGGCCGGAGGGGCTCCCCTCTGAATTCAGACTCATAATTGAGGTCTCCGGCTCGTCTCTATATAATTGGACTAAAATTAATCATTCCTCAACCTCCTCATCAAGTCTTCTTCCACTCGTCGTTATAACTTGAGGCTCGTTCTCGCTCTCTATTGGTTTTAGATCTGCCTCGCATTCATCGGGCTCTCCATCTGCACGGAATCACCACGAATGGTCAAACAAATGCTCAGACAAGTTGAGGTGCAGTTTGTGGTTAGATGAAGGGCTCAAGCGCAGTGGCTCATTTTCTGTGTTTTTATTACTTCTATTCTTCCTAGTCATCGGTCAGAGTTTAAGGTCAAGCATGGGCACCAAAACTACTTGCTTTGGTGTAGACAGCAAAAAATGTTTGGTTATAAAGGGTGAAAGAGATGAGATAAAGGGGTTTAATATTTCTCCGTACTTCTTTTTGGACATTTTATTTGTTTGAAGTGCAGTGTTTACAAATATCTATATGATTACTTTTACATTTTCTTTTTCTTTTTCTGTTTGTTGTTTTCTTTTGCTTGGTGCATAAAGCCTTTTAGCACCATCTACCAATGATTTCCTCTTTATGTCGTCTTTTCTTTCACATGTTTGAAATAAGCTAATCGTTCAGAAAACAAGACTAGACATAAATATTCTAGAAATAAAGTCTGCACATCCATACAATAAATCCTAAGAGGTGGACAGAAAATATATAATCATACTGAAAAATAGAGTCCTCGCAGTGATAAAATATCCCCGAGAACAATGTTAACTATTGTTGGAAAGGCTGAGTGACTGGCTCTCTGTAGGAAATACTTTCCTATGTGCCTTGGTGCATATAGCATTGTTGGCTGCAGACACCCGGGTGCAAAAAGCATCTTCCTTATTTAATGGTCTTCCCAGTAAACCCTAAATACTGCATGAACTCTCCTTCCGTCTTGACTCTGCCAGGTCCCAGATGGGCATCCTGGAATCTGGGCATCTTCATATGTATAAGATGTGCTGGCATTCATCGAAACCTCGGGGTCCACATCTCCAAGGTCAAGTCTGTCAACCTCGACCAGTGGACACAAGAGCAGGTCCAGGTCAGAAAGCTGCACCAACATACCCAAACGCCAAGACTCGCACAGGCTGTCATTTCTTTATATATATATATATTTTTTTTATTTGTAGTTTTTAATGTAAAACATGCGATAAACAAAAACACTTTAATGTATCAACACCAAACGCTCCACCTGCGTGCTTTACAGAATGACAATAAAGGCTTCTCTGTCCAAAAATGCCGACATCATCAACTGAAGTCTGAAGAAACTTTTCTGCCACTGCTGCACACGCGTGTTAACTTTGCAGCTGCGTCGGCAGCCACCCGAAGAACGCGCATAACTTCATCATCACAATGCCGCGTCCTTCAACGCCACTCGAACCGTTTACCAAACCAGCAAACACTGTGAAAACAATTTGTTGTGCATTTTTATCCTCCAAAGTGTGTTCAGGAGATGGGGAACGCCAAGGCCAGACGTCTCTACGAGGCTTTCCTACCTGAGTGCTTCCAGCGCCCCGAGACGGACCAATCAGCAGAGGCCTTTATCAGGGACAAGTATGATAAGAAAAAGTACATGGATAAGGTCATTGACATCCAGATGCTCAGGGTGAGTCTTGTTATTCTGTCCCAGGTTTGGATGTTAAGAGAAAAAAAAAAAGACAAAAAAGTAGAGGGTGACAAGTGGCTGTTTTCTGTGTGCAGAAAGAAAAGAGCTGTGAGAACATCCCCAAGGAGCCGGTCGTGTTTGAGAAAATGAAACTGGTGAGCAAACCATACTATCGCATGCTCATGAAGAATAATGGCGTATAACTCACCTGATCGTGTTCCCGAAAAAAGAGGAGGAGGCGGGTTTTCAATGGGTTATCAGTCAGTGTGGAGAAGATGATGATTGATTTTATGACCGGAGGGTTTTACGATCGTTTCGCCACTTGGGACGTCTGGATAAAAATACCTTTTAATATCCTTCATTAGTGCAAATGTGTTGCATTCATTGTATCAATTTCTCTTTTGTTTATGACAGAAAAAAGACATCATCAGCCCGAAGACCGATTCCCAGTCTGTTACAGACTTGCTTGGCTTAGGTACTCTAGCCCGCACACACACACACACACACACCACACACACTTCTGTGGATTATTATAGTACTCCAACATCCTGTTGGTAGAAACAAACAGTTTATTGCTCCACAACATTGCATGAAAAAGGCAGTTCTTTCCAACGGCAGGCAGAAAGTAATCAGTAATTTGATCTTACGGGAATGGAAGAGTTATAACCGCGCATCCGTCTACTGTCTCCTAGATGCTCCTGCCCCGAGTCCCTCAGTGTCTAATGGTCACGGATGTGTTGCAGACAGTAATGAAAGCAAAGCGGTGTCTAATCCACCTCTGGCGCACTCTGCCTTGGATCTCTTCAGTTCTCTGCCGGCTCCTTCCTCTGTTTCCTCCACAAAAACCACTGTATGAGAGGACTATTCTCCGTCTGTTCTCCTCACAACCATCCTCTTTATATATGTATGTATTTAAATGCCTTTTGTATCGACCTTGCATCCTCTGTCTGCACTGCCTCTCCAGCGGGCTTCTGGCCTCCTGCCTCAGAGCAGAGTCACTGCTTCAGTGCCTGAAAACCTCAGTCTGTTCCTGGATCCGGCGCCCAAAACGGAGGAAGGTGCCACCAAGAAACTGTCCAAGGACTCTATCCTGTCCCTGTACGGCTCCACTCCCTCGGTGCACGCCAGCAGCATGGCCACTCATGGTGAGAGCTGGAGATTCTCCTCTACGCATCTATGTGACTCAACATCGGATCGTCGATTTGTTTATTGATCATCGTGTGTTCCGTCCTTCTTTGCTTGCTGTTGAAGGCTTGTACATGAACCAAACGGGGTACCCGACACACCCGTACGGCTCGTACCATTCCTTAGCCCAGGCTGGTGCGATGGGTGGCGCCATGATGACATCGCAGATGGCCATGATGGGGCAGCAGCAAGGTGGCATGATGGGAGCTCAGCAGAGCAGCATAATGGTACAGCAGAACGGCTTAATGGGCGGCCAGGGTGTCATGGCTCAGCCAAGCGGCATTGGGGCGTCCCCTTACATGACCCAAGGCATGATGGGGCAGCAGCAGAGCGGTATGATGGTGCCACAGCAGAATGGCATGATGGGACAGCAGCAGGCCGGTATGATGGTGCAGCCGCAAAGTGGGATGATGGGACATCAACCGGTCGGCGGGGGTTTGGCCTCTTTACCTCAGCAGCAGGCTTATGGCGTTCAGCAAGCCCAGCAGCTACAGTGGAACATCACGCAGGTAGGTGTGTGTGTGTGTGTGGACACAATGGATTTTTTTTTTTTGAAAATGCCATTAATCATGTGTGCAAACTGTGTGCTTTGTGACCTTTAGATGACTCAGCACATGGCCGGCGTGAATCTCTACAACACCAACGGCATGATGTCATATAGCGGTCAACACATGGGGGGATCAGCAGCTTCAAGTTCGGCGCACATGACGGCACACGTCTGGAAATAATCGCATCTATCCTAAAAGTGAAGAAACCCACAAATAAGAGCGAGAACTGAGCTGTAGGAATCTGTAGACTAGACTTTCGATATGATATTCTCTAGCGCAAGGGAGGAGGAGGAGGCAAGAAGAAGGGTTAGGAAACCACAACTACCTCTCTTTCGCTCTCCTCGCCCCTGTGTCCTCTACCGTCTAATACATGGCCATGTTTTGCTGATTTCCATGCTTGCCTTCAGAACATTCTCCTATGACGATACAGACGACAGGGTTCAGAGGCCATCAGTAAAGACTGCACATCTCTCTTTAGCCTTTGTTTAAGTGTGTGTGTGCGTGCATGTGTGCGTGCGTGCGAATCACTGCTGAATGTGGGAATTCTCCCAAAAAAACTGTTTCAAGGATCCGTTTTGTTTTGGCGGGATTATACTGTTGTCTTTTTTCTTACTTGCTGATGGGTCAGAAGAACACATGGAGGGGTTTTCTCCTTTGAAGGCACTGGGATGAGCCCAGCCCAGCTAACTCTGTTCATGTGCTCGAATACGGATGTTTATTTGTGACATATCTCGCTGAATATCTCCGCGTCATCATCCCAAATTCTTAAACCAACAATTTACAACAATTGTAGCCCTATTTATGACCTGATATCAGAGCGTAAGTTAAACCTTTGGCTCACCTCACCTAAATCCATCACGGACCCCTTTTCGAAGCAGACTTTTTTGAGTTGCCAAGGCAGGAAATGCTCAGGTGGAATAACAATCATTAAAGGGGAAAGTCACCAATTGTCATGTGAAGGTCTGATCAGCGGTGATTATTCTGACACAATCCCGACATCACTGGTGTTAATGAAGAGTTATAAACTGCTGCTGATGATGATGATCCAAACCCACAGCTGGACCACAGCTGGACACGCTGTCGCCCACCTGTTTGGAGGGTTGATGCTGAAAGCTTGCCCACATCTCATCCTGGTTCATGTTGCTACTACCTGCGCGGCTCCGCAGCAGCAGGAGGATGACTCAGCTTTCTCACTTAAATACATCACACGCTGAGGAATTTATCACTTCAATTAGCTACATTTATCATCAACACTGATTGGACCCATGGGAAGTGGTGATTTTACCTATAGATATTGTTTGGATTCTATTTTGATGAGCTACTTCCAGGGCTCAGCTATGGCGCACACACCTAAGTGGTGTCAGAGGACGAGTAATGGAGTGATGTTACAATTTAGACCTATTTTTTTTCTGCGCTGAAAAATCCAAATGCCTGTGAAAGTGGACTCTTTACAGAATCCATCCTGTTGTCCTTTGTTTGTATTGTAAGATCTGTAGAATTTTTCGTTTTGAATCACACAAAGCCCAACCAAAAGGGGGCTTGCTGTTAACTTTTTTTAGTGAATTTCCATGCACTCGGGGTTGAAATAGTTTAGCTGAAAAATTCAATTGAGTTGAAATAAAATAGAACTAGTTTAGCTTCAGGAATCATTGGAATATCTTTCAAATAAATTGCTTCTGCAAATATGAGCATTCAGAAATGAAGTTAGGCTCGGCTTATCTCGCTGCCCATCACACCTTCAAGCTGAATGTTGGAGAAACACCTTCATGAATCTGTCCTGACATCTGTGAGTAGGGGAAATGGGACTAAATGAGAAAAAAAAGTGATTTCTAAATTTCTCCTTTCTAAACTCTTAAGTTTTCCTAACTCAATATTAAGTTTAAAAAAAAAAACATGTCGATGAGTTTCGCGCTCCACACGACTTTGAGCTGCTACAGAAACCTATCTAGACGACCCTTGGGTGTGTTGTCTTCTCCTCAACTTTAACTTAGGGCTTCTTTGAGAACGACTATCTAATCCAGACAAAAGTCTTATGCTGAGTTTTGGGAGACCAAAGATCAACGCTAGCTTTATTAGGGTTGTACAGTATCCAATATGCTTTGTTACGTCGGAGTAGCCACTAAACTAGTGATTCATAAAAAATTTAGTCCTTTTGAATGAATACTGGAGCATATCAATTCACTGTGCTATTTCCTCAGCAAAGCTTCGACACTTCAAAAAAATAAATAAAAAAATCGCATGCGGTGTCGTCATGTAAACGCTGAGCTGACGCTCTCTCTCACACACACGCACCTCAAACTAAGAATCTACATTGTACATTAGAGGCCTCAAATGATGCTGAATGTCTGTAAATAAGAGAAACAGCGAGGTACCGACGGGTCGTGACGCAGATGCTTCCACTGAACTGCATGCAGAGATCGTGTATCTAGCTCTGATTCCGTGTGCTATACGTTTTATTAGGTGTCTCCGAATGTTTCCCTCCAACCGATAGCGTGATGGAAAGGCGAAGAAAAGAAGTAAATCTCGATGAATGTGCATCCTGAATGTGTCCACTGTTGTTCTTATTTGGAAGTATGTACCCAAGTGTCGCTGGGGTGCGCTTGTTTTTTTTTTTTTTTTTTTTTTGTCGCTATCTTTTGACTCCTGTCTAGCGAATGTGCACACGTGTCCTCTGAGTGTTTCTGTGGTGAGCTGCTCAGCACGTCCACGTGTAACAGCTTCACCGTCCAACCTAGGCACAAACTGTTGACGCATTTCCGGGGTCGTTCAGGGGTTGTTTTTGTTGTTGTTGTTGTTGTTTACAGTCATACCGAACCACAAAACAAAGGAGGTTGTACATCCACAATCTGTCATCTCTGAATATTTGGTTCCGAATCTCTCGATTACTCTTAAAAGTGTTTCTAAATAGATCATTCTTATAGGTGCATGGAGCCACTTTTCTGTAAATAATCTTTTTTTTTTTTTCCTCTCAGAAGTGGCGCCAATGTTGAATTGCTACTTCGATGGTGCAATCAAGACGTAAGTGGGACCGCTGAGAAGATAACAAACGCACAGTTTCTGGTAACGAGTGACCAAGCAGCACCTCACGCGCCCTGTATTCGATGTCAAATCCTGGCTGATGCTTCTTACTTGGAGGCAGTTTAGGGCAGCGATCTGACAGCTGCTGTCACCTTCCAATGCTGAGAGCAATATCACCATGCGGAGAATGTGTTGCGCGTGCACTGTAACGGCAGACCTGTCACTTAGAGAAGCCTGCAGCGGAAATCCATCTCTGCAGGCTTCGCCTGAGCTTTTTCATTCATAATTAACTTTAAGTTAAGTTGCTTGTCAGCAGTTTTTTTTTTTTTTTTTCCTTTTACGGTCTGCTATATTTTCTGTGAAATACAAACAAAGGAATGTATCTTTTTATGTACTTGTCAATCAAGATATTATGTGTTTTATTCTTTACCAGAATATAATGGTATTTCTTGTTTCTTAAGGTTTATGGACGAGTACTTTTATTAGTTCTTTTTTCATATGCTTTTATCTCTACACATTAGTTATACTTTACACTATGTAACACCTGATATTTGTCTCTGTGAAAATATACAATATAAATATTGTTTTGATGAAAGTGCATATCCTGTGTTGATTTTAAAAGGTTACGGTTTTACAGCCCACAACGTTGACGTTTTGATTAACGTTCACCGGCCTCATATTTTGGCTTTCAGCCACAATACGTTGCCGTTTGAGCTTCTGGAGGGATCATGTTTTCGGGTTTTCTGTCCTGCCCACTTTTGTGAAGGCGATATCTCAGGAATATATGAAGGAAATACCTTCCAGCTGTTGCAGAAATATCTCCATGGACTTAGATGAACTGATTTGGTGCTGGTGGTCAGAGGTCACACTGACCCATTTTCACAATGCGTACGGAAAATCTCAGAGGAATCACTTCAAATTTGGCACAATCACCCACTTGGACTCAAGGACGAACTGGCTAGATCTTAGTGCTCAAAGGTCAAGGTCACTGTGACCTCTGCTATTCCACTCTCATGGTCACTATAGCTCAGACCCACATAGATTTTTTTTTTTTTTAAATTTGGCACAAACGTCCTCAAGGATTCACTGACTAGAACTTTGGTTGCTGAGACCAAAGTCACTCACGTTTTTCATTCATGGGCTAATTGCCACGAAATGTATGACTTAATAGTTAAGTTGACCTTTGACTTTTTAGTATCGAAACAATGTTCTTCAAAAACTGAAATAAACATCTAATTCCTTTCTAGTCATCACAACAACAAAATAAGAAAATTGCATGTTTGAGGCAATGACAGATATACACCAAAAGGATGTGTGATTCAAATAAACTTTATTGACTTTGCGTCCAGATGTCAAAGGGCATGCAAATACAGGCTTCTGAATCCGAAATATTGTTTTTTTGCCTCCTCAGTTTGGTTCTATTTTCTTAAAAACTACGTGCACCTTAAGTAATCAATTTTGCAGCGTACAAACCACAAAAATACCAGTTTTACATTATCAAATACTGCACATAGAAAACATTTACAAAGCACAGGTATAAAATTACAGCTCCCTTTTTCTTCTTTGCCATAAACTGCATCCTTTCATCATACCGTCTGCTATACTTTGCCTTTTTGCGCTGAAAAACACTCTGTGGAACACTCCGCAGTGGAAAGGTTAAGGCCATTTACAAAGGACAACCGCTCATCCACCAACACCAGCAATTTGTCTGGGTTGCATGTTTTATTTCTCCCAAAAAGCGATACCACTGACATCAGCGATCAGTCGACACAATGTCGTCATATTAAATATCAACAGTTTTTTTTTTTTTCCTTGAGGTTCTGCGTTCAGCAATCCGGTTGTATTTGGGCATTTGTGCTTTGCTGAGCTTGATAAGATGACAGTTGTCTTGACAGTGTTTAGGGGGAGCTACAGCGGCCTTAATATAATCTGACAGACAGCTAAAAAGGATGGCAAGGCTATTCAGGAGACTTGTGCTGTGTTTAATGACACCGAGAGACGAGGATGAAGACATATTAAGCGGAGAACAACTCCAAGTAGCCCGTCAGCGCTGAAATTAAAAAGCAAAAAAAAAAAAAAAAGAAACCTACAAGATCATGTCTGTTTTCTTGTATTTGCTACATTGGCAAACAGACACACTGAACGTACTTCTACTGAAACGGTGTTTAAAAAATTCAAATATGTTGGGCCATTATGAAATAGCAGGTATCCAGAGTGCATTGCAAGCTTTGTTGAGCTGAAATGGCTGAAAACGGGATTTGACTTTATCTTATTTGTCATCACGGTCAACTAATGCAAACACAGGCTGAGGTTGAGGCAGAAGGGGGAGGTGACCCCTGCAACAGTGAGAGGTTACAGCCATTGGTTATTGCCAGAAGAAGAAATGGAAGGCAAAGCCCATGCTACGATATCATACAGCATTTTGGACAATACTTTTGCATCTCATTGATTATCTCCAGTGATGTGGTGCTAACTGGCTTCATCACTCGTCATCGTCTCCCTCCATCGTTATAATAATCAAATCATCATGGGTTAATTACAAGGAAATCATCAGAGTAACCATGCGGCAGACATTTCTGAGTACAAAGTACAAAGCTGACAACAATCTCATCAGCATGGCTGGTTAAAGGTGTGTGTGCGTGCGCGCGTGTGTGTGTGTGTGTGTGTGTGTGTGTGTGTGTGTGTGTGCGCCGAGAAGGGGAATCTTATCAAACTAAAAAAAAGGAATATGTAGTGTGGATTCCTTCTTTGGGC
>CAAKHG010033494.1:16119-27617 GCA_901007715.1 Dactylopterus volitans
CACGTTTTATGATTTAATAATGAAATAATGTCGCTCTATCTCAAAAAGTAATATCTTTCATATTAATTATGTTCTTATCATTTTATAATAGGTCTTAGAAAAGATGAGTAACATGCTAAGAAAAATACTCAATCAACCACTGAAAGCTCTGGAACGGACACTAAACGGCCTTCATGCAAGACTGTTTTGTCCAAAAAAATAAGACATTTTTGAAAGAAAACAGCATTGCTGACAGGTGTTTCGGTCTGAATCCATGTCAGCTCGAGAGCTCGCGATATGAGGCGGTGTTTTGGCGCATCATGCATATTGCAGTCCTGTCCGTAAGGTGATATATTGCATTTAAAATACGGCGCATACCGATATTTTCAAGGACACAACACCCTGAGCGTAAAATCCAAGTGAAAATCAGAACAGTGGGATCTGCGTTTGCATTCAATGAGTTTAAACAACAGAGAAATAAAGTACCAAAAAAAACAACAACACTGCAATACTGCACTTTCATATTTTCTTACACCCCTTTGTGAGAGGTTTTGCCATAACTGGCACATGAATACCTGAGCTACGGCCACGAGCATGTGCCGTGCGGTCGCAGTGACCTTCGCCTTCGACTACCAAGATGCGATCAGTTCATCCTCGAGTCCAAGAGGACATTTATGCCAGATGTCATGAAATTCCCACCCTCCCTTCAGGATGTAGCCATTCATAAAAATAAAAAAAAATCAGGCCAACATTAGGTCACAGTGAGGACGGCCTTTGACTTTTGGTCAACAAACTGAACTCGTTTCATCCCCCTAGTCCGAGTGAAGAATTTGAAGAAAACGCAACACCTCTGAGCGCAGCCGTCGCCGGCAACAAAACGATCCGAAACAACCGCTCAGTAACATATCCAGCTATACCCACAGCTGCTGTTTGTAAAACCATGTCAGCTCCTGGAGCCATTTCCTACACCTCATCACACTCACACACACACACACACACACACGCTGCCACACCCACAAACACGCACACACACACGCGCGCGCGCGCACACACGCACAGAAAAAAACCCAACTTCAGGGAGACCGACTGGAGCAAGCTGCGAGAGTAGCAGCCATCACTGCGTGCTCGGGAACCACGAGGGGCCACAGCAATCATCACCCTTAAACACAACGCTTCCTATTACTCAGCTGCACGCACACGCACACGCGCACACACACGCGCGCACACACACACACAAACGGCAACGGGCGCCGGTCCATTTCTGCAGATGGATGAATTACAGCGAGGGAAATGCACAGTGGCACAGCCATCCGAATCAGAGGAAACCAAGAGGCCTGGCTAGAGGGATAATAAAATGACATGAGAGGGGGGGAAAAAAGACAAACAAAGCCAAATAATTCATAATGCATTGTAGCGGGGCTGCATAACTGCACAATCAGAGGAGCTGCCTTTTTCCTGGAGCGTTAAAAAAAAAAAAAAAAAAAAAAAGACAGCAGCTTACAAGGCTGAAAGAGGTGAAGGACCCAGTTTTTGCTTTTTTTTTGGGGCAAAGGAGGTCATGCTATTTTTAACCAGATAATGCAAAAAGCACACAGGTGACCACTGCAAAGACGGCACACGAGGATTATCGCGGCACAGGGCGGCACAAAGAAATTGCCGAAATTGATCCCAGAATGCGAGATTGGAAATACGCGATCACCTGGTTTGGCCAATTAGAAATCAGGGGCTCAACTGTTGGAGGGGCCGGGCAGTTTCGCTCGCTTGGTTGCAGCAAAACACACAACAAAGACGTGAAGCCCATTTATATTTCAGCAGGACGCGGCTCTCCCTCCTCCTCCTCTGCGTCTCACGGCTGACTTGGGGAGTTCTCGTTTTTAACATTTTTTTTGTTTTTTTTTGTTTCTTAAACACACAGGGAGGTTTAAAAAGAAACTCGTGCCTGACTTAATTAGAGCTACGCTGGCAGCACAGCGAATGCTGCACGACCAGAACCCTGCAAGGCTGCTCTGGAAGGAGAAGAAGAAAAAAAAAAAAAAAAACAGCCTGGCAAGCAGGCACGCGACAACCCCCCACGGAGTGCATACAGATAACAAGCATATATGCTGCACATTTAGCCTCTCCTCGCACTGACAGATAGCCACATTTAACCCAGCTGCAAATTAGCGGCTGGGCCTAAAAGCGCGTGATTGTGCAGGGCCGTGAATGGGCGCCTGTGCGCGCCCGCTTCCCGCGGACGCCGCCGGACTGCAAAAAAAACATGGGCGCCACGTTGCGGGTCATTTATTTGTTTTCCCGGCAATTAGTACTTTTTTTTTTTTTTAACATAAATAGATAAGTAAACAGTCGCCGTATCGCACAAACAGACACGAATATCGATCAGTTTAGCGGGCACACCGGACGAGCATTAGCCCGCGGCTGCCGCCCCGACAAGTTTACGAGCTTTTACATGCGCTACACGTCAGCGTGGCTCTCTCTTTTTTTTTTTTCTTTTTTTTCTATAACAGCTAAGTCTCTGCATCCCTCTTTTGTTGTAATTTCCTGCAGCTTCATGCCCGGGCATCAAAGAGAGCACAGCTGCGTCACTGGATGAACGCTTTTATCTATTCAGTCGGTGCATCTGTGTGCTCTGTCTTATGCTACGTCATTAGCTCCCCCCACCCGCCACCCCTCACCGCCATAATGCATGTGTTTGTGTGCGTGTGTGCGGCTGGTGAGGGTTATTTTGAGCGCCGACGTGAGTCTGGGTGCGTATACATGCTTTTGTGCGTGATCGCATTTGAGGGCACCGAGCTAAAACTGCAAAAAACACATTGGGAACCCCCACACACACACATACAGAAGATGGCATGGGAGGGTAATGAGATTTTTTTTTTTTTTAATTGCCTGAAGTTAGGTTGGTCCCCAGCTGAAGGCATCACATCGCAGACGCTAATCTATGTGATGGTCAAGTTTCCCAGCTGTGCTAAATTTAGGGGCGGATCGCTCCTTTTTTTTTTGACTGCTGAGGGACGAGAAACAAGTCGCAGCGTGGAGGAGCGAGGAAGAGGAGGGGGAAGGGGCCGGGACGGATTCGCGTCCCCGAACACCGGCATCAGCGCCGTTTCATCGCCGACGCGCTGTAAAACATGTCCGTTAGTGTGTGTGTGTGTGTGTGTGTGTGTGTCGCTTATAAAACCACATCAGCTGACAAGTGGGAACATCTACTGAGCGAAAGCATGGCAGGAATCCTGATTGCAAAATTGCGTGTGGGAACTGCGTGGGAATCAATTTGCACGGGGGCCACCAACCAAATGTTAAGACAGATTAGATTGTCTTGGCTCGTAACGTTGTCACTTGACTGCGCCCAATCAGGAAGTCATCTAGGCGGGATAATTAGCGTAACAACAGGACACTATTTGGCCTCCCTTATGCCGACTGAATTGATTTCACTCATTTTCACTCATTTGGTCAGAACAAATGGGATCCCAAACACACGCCCGTCAGTGGGAGAACGCCGCTGTCCAATTCCATCTCCATAGCTTTGACAGATAGCAAAATGCTGCGCGGTGTTTATCTAAATCATTAACATTAGCTTCAGTCCTAGCGACCATTTGCTAGACGGCGGGTACCCAAGCATAGCTTAACCGCCTTAACTACACACAGTAAGCGTGTCAAGCTTTGGCGTTTCTCTACATGTTGAAGCAGTGTGTACGGGGGTGTGGCAATATTGTACAAGCACATTAAAAAAAATAAAAATAAAAATAAGAATGGTGAGCTAAACATGAAAACCCCTGATGTAACTGAAAATAGCGCAGGGACAACATTTCAAAAAGTGAAAATCGAATTGTTTGGGGCGAAACGATATGCCCGTTTTGAATTTGACGCCAGCTGCTCAACGGTTTCGGGTGGCGGGGGTCTCCTTTGTTGGATTTTACATTTCATAACGTGCCAGAAATACCTATTGGATGACTAGTCGGGACAGCGAGCCGGCCAGTTCAGCGGCCGGACGGTGGAGCCATGCCGTTGTAATATGTCCAGAATGTGGTTGGGCAATGTTTGGCTGAAAAAAGCGAGGTCTTCCCCCGACAAAGACGGTCCGCTCATACTGTATATTGCCCCGCATTCGCGACGCCTTCACAAATGTGTAGGTTACCCATGATGCCTTGTGCGCTAATGCACCCCCATCATACCATCGTGGATGCTGGCTTTCGAACTGTGCACTGACATCAAGGCGCCCGGATGCTCTCCCTCCCCTCCCCAGCATGGAGGCCGCGGCTTCCGTGATTCCCAAACAGAATTTCAAATTTTGACCGGTGGCACCACAGGGCAGGTTTTCCACTGTGCAAATCCAGTCCATCTCAAACGAGCTTGGAGCCAGAGAAGGTGGCAACATTTCTCGAGCTGATTTATATACGGTTTCCTCTTTGCGCTGTGAACTGTGTCCACAGGCGACGGTTCTTTGGAGGTGTTCCTGAGGGCGACGCGGTGATGTCACGAAAGAACCGTGTCCGTTTTTAAGGCCTTATGATCGTCCTGCCATCCAATATCGGCATTTGGCTCGTTTTTTTTTTTTTTTTATAGCCAATTACGTGAGTAAACTGTTGTGAGTCAACGTAATTCCTAATTCCTTGTGCAATGTTCCACCAGTTGTTCTTCGTTTGGCATTGAACGACTTTTCCGCTCTATTGTTTGCACATCGGGAGGGGTGGAACGATACACGCATTCGTGCCCGACCGGTTCTTCACAGGGGTCCCGTTTTAGGTGCACAACGGCGGTCATGTCCCCGCTTCCAGATGCGATTATCATGTGGCTGGAAATCTGTTTCGTGCCCGCGGTTCGAGTAACAAACGTGGTGCGAAAGACACTGCTGCAAGATGAAGAACAACTGCGCTGCAAAACGCGGCTCCGTTTGACATTTTAAACAGCCGTTTTGCGAGTAATTCAGATCGGAGCAAAGCAATTACAAAAGCCGGTGGTGCTTTTTTTTTTTTTTTTTTTATGGCAGCCAATCTGAGACCACACTTTAGTTTTTGAGAACTCTGTTTTTATACGCACCATAAAGGTGACTGAGCCATGGTACGACATTTCTTCGCGCGCACAAAGGCACAGCAGCATTAAATGAGAAAAGGGAAAAGTGCCGTTGCTCACGACCGGTTCAAGACATCTGCCATGGATCCCATGAACGGACGGCCAGAGCTGCTCAGAGCTTCGTAGCGGACACACCAAATCTGAGCGGGACATGCAAATTCTCCCACACACACACACACACAAGCGCTTAGCTGAGGGACAACAGGTTTCTTCTCCATTTTTTTCTCGTCTCAAGCCGCGGAAGTGAGAAGTCGCAGTGAGAAGTCAAATTTGGACATCAGAGTCAAAAAAACGACAAAGTATCAGAGCTATTTTGAAAAATAAAGCTAGCTAACGCCAACTCTGCACAAGCGGCAGGGAGCACATTTTGTCTGTGCGGCACATTTGAGGGACAGGGTGGTTTTGTTTAGTTTTGTTTTGCCAATTTAAAGTTGAGATTGATTTCCTATTCTGTTTATTAAGTAAACAGCCCGAAGAGATTTATTTTTCTATTGTTTTGTTAGTGGCGATACTGAGGCTAATTTTTGGTGCAGCTTCAATGCGTCTGATCAAAACTTTATGTGGAGATGGTCATTTGATAAATGTAATTTGCACTTTGTCATCTTAGCTGCGATAGTCTGCATTGGGCATCGTTTCATCGTCTGCCAGCTTGGTTATCTAGTAGTATGTGGATGTTAATGGTTGCTCACCATGACATTATTGAACCTTTTGATTCTGTGAACAGATTAAACTGTTCACAGTTTTCATGCATGGATGTTGAACTTTGAGCATTTTTATATCGTTGTGCAACTGAGCAGCAGAGTGAGAGTTTTATTGGCGTTCTATTGGCACTTAAGCCTTCAATAATTGTCTATAAGTGATAAAGATAGAAACATGTGACCTTGTCTTCAGGTCAGGTTTTTTTTTTTTGTATGCGAGTATTCCGAGGACCAGTCCAAGAATCCAGATGATTCCAGATGGCGAGCTAAACCAAGAACCTTGGAGAGGACAGAGATGCACGCACGCCCACTCACACATGCACCATTCATCTCTTTTTCATACCAACTGTAATTTTCATGTGCCCATTTGTAATAATACAAACGTCCCTACTCCAGTTTAGTCATTATTGTCGCTCAGATTCTTGGCTCTATAAGAATCTGGCGTCTTCTGATACGGGGCCTTGCTGTGATCACATCTCAGACTGTTACTGCACTCTAATCTATTACTTCATTGATAAATTGGTTACACAGCGATTAAACTGGATGCAGGGCTGGGCTGCCAGTCCCATCTCCTCCACAGAATACTATGTTGTGTCACTTTCCCCATCTTGGTGTTTCAAACAATGACGGAAGTGACTGTACAAACTGTGTTTTTCTTTCTGTCTGAGCGATTCCAGTTTGAAAGGTTTCGGGCGTCTCCTATAGTTCCATGTGTTGTTTCCACTCAAATGCAGTTTTCTCTGCAGCAAGCGATGAAGTTCAGCCTCGGCTTCTCCGCGAGTAATCCCTCTCATCGTTTCTTCAGAAACTGCATAGTCTCTTTAGCTAATATTAGTTTTGCGCTAAGGCCATCGAGCACATCCCAGCCAGCCGCTGCATTAAGTCTGCAACTGTGTATGAGGTCAAACCAAAGTCGGGATTCCTCACTAGGACTTACTTGCATTAATGCCGGCATCAGTTTATGTGATTCCACGATTAAATGTCTACGCTGTGAAATCAGCTGACACGGCCGTACATCTGGTCTGTTTGGTGTCACGTCACTGACAAACAGCTCTGTATCCACGGTGACTAGACTATTCAGTCCAATCTGCATCGTAAGCATGTCACTGGGCACTGGTTCCATGGGCTGTCAGGTGCGACATATATGGGCGGGTTTGGACCCTTTAAGTACTTCTAGATTCCAGCTTTATTAGTAGACTGTTGACTTTCCTTCATCCCCACACATCATTTGACAAACGCCGCCTGTGCGCCCATCTCTGACCCCTTATAAGTTGATGAACTTGAGTTCCATACCTCCAAAATACTGCAAAATATCTCAACAGTGGCGAGCATGAACGCACAGTCATCATTTATCTTACTTGAAATTTTGGGTGTTGCCAGCGTTTCATCTAATCTTGACCAGCTGTCACTGAACTAAACGTAAAGAGCTGTTTAAACCGGCAACTGTAACATGGTAAAAACAAAAGAGAGGTTATTATTTTTGCTTGAGTCACGAGTGCAACTCCAAAAGTAGGTGTCTATCAAACCTCATTACAATGTAAACCAAAAGAATGTAGATCCACGTGTTGAACAAACAGCAACATGCGATTAAGCTTTTTTTTTTGTTTTTTGTTTGCAAAATCACCATTATCACAAGTATGACACTATTTTTCGTAACACTGCAAGTAATTTGAATAATTATACCTTCTTTTTGTTTTTGGGAGACGTTAATGTCAAAAGAACAGAGTGTTCACAGCTCTGGAAGATCTAAAAGTGACTGATCGCGTGACATCTGAGCTTCAGCTTGAAAGCGAAGCCGGCAGAGCGACCCTGGATGAGCGCAAACTAACGTCTCCCAAAAAAAAAAAAAAAAAACCCACACAGGCCTCCGCTTTCATCTGGAAAAGAATAAAGGCTCAGTTCAGTGTGGTTTCTTTCTTTCTTTCTTTTTTTTTTTTTTTTAACGATACATCGATTTTAAACTGGGTTGCGTAAACAACGTTCGCAGCAACAGGCAGGTCTCCCGGCATCGGGTGGCCTCTTTTGGGAGACAGACAGCTGCCCGAGCCTCGCAGAGCGCTACAGGTGGCTGGAATGATGCCCCGCTGCGAGACATATACGCAAAATGATTGCTTCTCACGTAAATGTGGCAGCACCACTTGTCGTTTTCCTGAGCGTGTCCTCCGCAACTCTCGCTCCCCGCGATGGAGGGGCGGGGCTAGTGGGAGGCGTCATACATCAAGCATATCTTTGAATTCCGGGCTATTATCGCTGTGCATGTTCATATTGATATAAAGATATTTTAACAATCGATTTTCAGGCCCTGGACAACGCAGCCGGTCAGCTGATGGCGCGCAGCTGAGCTTCGGCGTGCAAGGAAAAATGGGGGAGGAGGTGAACGAGAAAGAGGAAGGGGTGAAGGTGCAGCTGAAAATGGACACAAACGCAGACAGGAAACAATCCTGAATTGTAAAGGGACATCACAATTTAGTGGAGAGATGCTTGTATTATGGTCCACATAGTCTTGGTTATCAAAAAAAAAAAAAAAGGCTCATATTTAGATGTGGAAAATCAACATTATTTTTTTAGGGAAGGTTAAACCTCAAACCTTCCCGGGTGAGCCCTATTTTTAGGCATCAGCCTTTTAAAATTTTAGGCATCAGCCTTTTAAAATCCCGCTTGGGGCACCCGTGAAACCCTCAAACCACAGAGCACCTCCAGATAACAAATATTAATTTAAACCTCACTTTACATTTTTCATCGTCAGCCAAGGAACTCTGTGACTAACCAGCCCTGCACAGTATTAGGAGAGAAGCGCGTGTGTGCCTGCGCCTGCCTGTCAAGTTGTTGTTTACATCCATTTCCATCCATAACATATGAAGTGGAGCCTTTGAGTGACTTGCATAAGGTGTTTTAATAGTAGAAATGCCATTACATCATCATTTCATTCTGTCTAAAACGTTGCCACCATCACCTCGTGACCTGTGCCGAAGTATGTCAAAAAAAGCTTGACCTTTGACCCTTGACCACTAAAATCACTCGTGTTCACTCTTGATCCGAAGCTGACATTTGCTCCAAATCTAATGGAATTCCCTCCATTTAGTTACAGAACTACCCCACTCACAGGAAGATCACAGGGTTGTTGACCTTTGACCTTTTGGATACGAACTGCCATTCCACATATTTAGAATTTTTGTGTGAAATGCTGTCATATTCAGCAGGTAGTAAAGGGAGTTTGGACCAAAAAGTCGAAGTGACCTCGAACTTTGACCTTCAACATCAAATCAAATCATCTCGAGCCCGAGTAGATAAACAGAACTGCGCGGTGGCAGGTGTAAGAGCCTTAAACATGTATAAATATTAGTATAAATAAAATGAAAATAATTAAAAAGGAATAAAGGACATATACTCACAGCCCGAACATGAAGGCTGCTGATTAGTGTGCTATTACGTGCGGTTGTAATGGGAAAAAAAAAAAAACAGAGCAAAAAATGGCAGAAATAGCAGCGTGCAATCAGCTCGATAAGAGAATCAGAGACCTAAGTGGCAGTTAGGTGGCAGTGTTGACCTCTCACACAGAGGTCAGCTGCCTCCCAGCGATGAGGTGGACGGCGGGAATGATTTTCTGAGATGTGCCAGTGTGGAGGAAATTCCCCCTTTTCACAGATATTCCAAGAATGGGACAAAAAACAGAACCAATCACCTCCGACCTCTAAGATACAAGATGCCATCACGTAAAGTCATCAGTTTATCTTTCAAGCCATTTGTGCAGACTTTTGTCACAATCTGTTGGAGTAGAACTGTGTTCTGTGAGGTCGTAACTACTCTGACCTCTGACCTATGACAGCTCACCCTTGAACTGCGGTGAATATTTGGAACCTGGGAAGTTGCACACGACCACGCATACATGCGTAGGTATGGAAAGAGGCACGGCCCAAAGGCATAATGTCTCCATCGGCATGACGACAGGCGGCCATTTAAACATCTCCTACATCATCAACTGTTCTGTTTTTTTTTTTTTTTAGCTTTCTCTGATATGTGTGGCCTTCAGGTCGGACAGTCAAGGCCCATTTTTCAATAAGTCAAGCCAGCGCCATTAGCTTAATCGGCTAGCGACAGTTGACAGCGATCCAAAATTAAACGCTGCCTGAGACGCTTGCTTTTGAAAATAAATCAAATAAATCAACATTCCGAACCATTTCATTTTAAACTGTGCGAGAGCCGGAGAGGCCCGACGGGTGTGGCAGCGGGGCAAGTCTCCAAAGGTCGGGCCGAGGGGGTCGCTGCTAGCCCCTCAACACAGGGCAGCCAGGTTCGGGGCTGCTGTTGCACACAATGCCTCATAATTGCCTCCCAGATGGTGCGAGCCGCGTGGCTGGTGGCGAGGACGCTATGATGTAAGCCTCAGTGCGATAGCAGTCTGCATCTTCATCCTCTGAGTTTCCTTTGAAGTCCCCCCCCCCCCCACTCACCACCTACCCCCCACCACCCACCCACGGGGGTGTGGGAGCTGGCGGTCGGTAATGAATCAAGCTGAGCCATAATGAATGTCCTTATTCAAGTCTGCTTTGATGAAATTCCACCTAACTGATCTCAAAATCACAGAACAAAACAGCGAGAGCCTGCTGACAACTGCCACGGAAAAGCCGCGCCGGGCCGCAAGACAGCGGGAGCGGCTGAGCGGCTTGGGGGGGGATCGGGGGGGGGGGGGGAACTCCTCCAAGATACTTTACCGTTTTCTTACTTAATGCGCCTCCTTCCTCTCCGTCCTGCGCTCCCATTTCCTCTCCGATAATCGACTGGGATGAATTCCGATGAGAGTGGCCACAGTTGCACTCATGTTAATGTCCATCCCTCCGCTCCCGGTTGTCTTGCCTGGCAAATGCTTGCTCCTCCGCATCACACACACACTCACACAGACACACATGCGCGCGCACGCGTGCACACACACGCGCGCGCACACTGGCAGTCCAGCGCCGAGACGGGAATTCAAACAAAGAAAGCAATTTGTTTTCGCTGCCCTGACCTGGGACCTCCCTTTTCGAGCCGCGCACATGTGCAGCAAATCAGCTTGGAGCTCCACAGGCCGCTTTTTTTTCCTTTTTTTTTTTTTCGCCGCTAGACATTTTCTTCGACTTCGCCAAAGCAGGAGGCGCACAGGTGGAATTAATAAACATTAATGATGGTTGCGTTGAATATTGCGGGGTGAGCCGGGGCGCAGCGCACTGACAGGGCTGCAAAAGTGGAGCACAGCCGTTGTTAATGTCGGCGTTAGAGCCTTTTCCTGCTCTGACGGATAAAAATATATATATATATATATATATATATCTGCCGCGGAAAGAGCCTGCGGAAAAAATTTAACAAGTGTGAGCCTGGAGCGCTCGCCACTAAAAACAGGACGGTCTTCACTGTACAACCGCCCGATTAACAAAGTAACAAATATATAACACCGGCTGCAGTTTCACTCGACTCACAAACGACGGCAAAACAACCACAATTTCACACTCCGCATGAGAGGATGCGCAGCGTCACTTTGCAGGATTCGGGAGCGCATCTGGAAGGTTTTGGGGTATTCGGGAAAGGTTAAAAAAAAAAAAAAAAAAAAAAAATACTGCCAGGAGTAACAGAAGAAGTCGGTAATTATGGAGGGACGGAGACAAAGCGTGCAGCAGACTGCCGGCGGCATTAAGATGTGCATGGCTGCCGCCGCCGCCGCCGCTGCCGTCGCTTCGGGTTATGAGTTGTGTGTTTATGACAGCTTGCTATGAAAGTTCT
>CAAKHG010033496.1:0-14650 GCA_901007715.1 Dactylopterus volitans
GCGCAAGGCCTCTCCATTTATCTTGAAAGAGTAAGTTGCAAAAAAAAAAAAGAAAAAAGAGCAAGCTATTATAAAGGGCGTACATGCTGCGGAGGAAAGAAGTTAGAAACACGTCGGCGGCGGGGGGGGGGAGAAGGGGGAGCCGAGCTGAAATGGCGCTCAAAGAGCAAACTTTCCCCGACTCCTGTTCAAACGCGCCAAACACCGGCTGGCACTCGACTCCCGAGCCGTCCTCCCCCGCGAAGAAGCGCGGAGCAGCGCACAGCGGGGAGCCTGGGGTGAGGAGGCACGGGTAAGTGTTTGCCTTTTGCGATTGTCTCCATATTGGCATTTTGAGCATGGTGGCAAGGTGCAGTCCCCGAGCAGCGCGCCGGCGCAAAGAAGCCCGGGGCACACTGCAGGCAGTGGAGAGGGATCCCTGCATCCACCTCCTTTCATCAAGAAAGAACAACACGGGTCTCTGCTCCGCCGTGGCCCCTTGGTCCAAGCACACCAGGGATAATCAGATGATCCCCTTTTATACAGCTTATTAGAGGCATCTCATGCTGTAAGATGGGCCATGTTCTCACTTGCATGTGCCTCTTTGTAGTGCCTGATGATTTAAGGGGGTTAAAGCAAGTTACGAGAATGCACATTCATACCATCCTCCGGTCATGTGGTGCTCCTATTACCGCAAAGCCGCTGCGTGTGAACGGAATATCTCGGAATAACGGCGGCTCTTAATAACAATGACAAGATTAAATATGAAGGGGCTAAAGGAGAATTAAGGGGAATTTCTAGGGGAACTTAAGATGTTGAAAGAATCCCGAGCATTTCTTGGTATCGCTTTAGTAACATCTGTGTTTGTTTCACTTCTTTTCGCACGAGATTGCCTAATCAGTCGACTCCCGGCGGCGGTTCAGAACAATGACACTGCCGCCGATGTTGCGAGGGCTTAAAATGGAAGATTTGCCGCATCTTGACCGCTCAAAACGGCGACGGCAACATTAGGAATTAAAGCATAAAATGCTCAGTGAGGCCTCTCCTCAGCCAGCTGATTAAAGCCACAATATCTTGACCTTTTTCCTCTCCCTCTTATGTTACCCTGTAGTCTCCAGAAGGATAATCGCCACTGGGTGCGGAACCGCGCCAGTTATTTCACGCCGTCTTCGTGTTTGTTGCCCGTGTATCCAAATCTCATCGCTCCTTTTTTTTTTTTTTTTTGTATTTGCATTCCTTTCACATAGTGGCAGAGATAAGCACCCTTATCCCCTCAGCCAACATCCCGTATCTTGCACTCGTCTCTGTAGGGTTGCAAGTATATATTGTTCTACACGAAAGCGAGGCTGATGAACACAGTATAATTAGGATGTTTCCAGCAGGCTGGTGAAATGTAAGATATCGCCGGAGAAAAGACAAAAAAAAAAAAAGAGCAAGGAGAGACAGCGCTAAAGTCTGAGGGTATAAGTGAGACAGAAAGGGTAAGAAAAAAGATAGAAGAGCCGGAGAGAGTGGAAGGAAGGAGGGAGGGGGGGGGTGTAACAAAGCAGAAAATGAAGAGAGACATAAAAGAATGGGAGCTCAAGGAGGTCAGGCCCATCACAGGCTTTAGTGTTGCCTTCAAAGATGCCTGAGACAGGTGGCAGCTCCAGACAATCTCGCACCACAGAGCAGCATCCTCTCAGGAGGAGATAAGGGATTCCTCCATCCAGGCACCCGCCTCCTCCCACCCCCTCCTTCACTCACGCTCTCCACCCCTCGTATGCCCGCCCGCCTCCCCTTCCTCCCATCTTGGGGTTCTCCCAGACAGGCTGCTTTGATGTGGCTCAGTGTGAGCGGGCAGCTGTAGGCCACAGGGCTGCTGCAGCACTGCCGGGCCACTGGGCCAGCGGACCACTGGGAGCCGACTGGAGCGCGGCTCAATCACCGCGGCTCTCCGGTGCCCGGCACTTTCAGGTCTCATTAAAGTGCTCCGGCAGGGTTAATCCTCTTTAAGGTTTACATGGGCCCCAGTTTGTCTCTGTGCCCGGGCTGAGGGAACCCCTGAGCGCCACCTGCGTGACAAAGGCTCAAATCGCTGTGACACAAGTTCTGGTTCACTCCTCCACTCCCCTTGTATGTTCTCCGCTCTCCTCCCTCGCTCTCCACAGCTCTCACTTGCCTTCCCCTGTGCATTCCGCCTCCTCTATCCTCCCTTTCCCTTGATAGTACCTCGTCCTGGCAGTAAGTCTTTTCGGATTATTTGGGTGGAAACTGTTGACAGGGGTGCAGTAAATGGATTACAAGTTTGTCCTTGTTTTGGGATGCTGTGAGAATGTTTTGGGGGATGCTGTGGGGAGGGAAAGGCGAGAGATCAGGGGGATGCGCTTTGAATAATGAGAGGCGAGGAAAAAAGAAACCGAGGGGGTGATTAGCTAAAAGAATAAGGGAGCGGGTGCAAGAGTTAGCGAGAGTGTGAAAGAGAGGGTAAGGTGACAGCAACACAAAAAGCCTGCGCTGGTGAAGAAGGGGGAATCCGGGTGCTCCAGATGTTCTCGCGCTCATAAGACATAATTGGTCCAGAAGCGCCGACCTCTACGTGGCCCTGCAGAGCCCAGCAGCCATTTGTCTGATTGCTGTGACATTGGGCTTTGTCTTCGCTCCGTGACACACAGTTTCCTCCATTAGCCCAAATAATGGCCACATACCTCCGGAGGCCTCCGCAGACTTTGTCGACTGTAAGCCTGTGTGGCTTTGGTGGAAAACGGCGGAGCGGACCAGAAGCACGGGCCGGAATACCGCTGTAATACAAAAATTGCCTCTCTGTTGATTTTGAATGTTTTTCGCCTCTTCAATTAAGGCCGAGCAAACATGCCCATTTTCCAAGATTTTATTTTATTTTATTATTATTTTTTTATTCTTCTCCCGCATGCCAGGCAGCCACTGGGTTCCAAAATTTTTCACTGCAGCACGAAAAACCAGCTCGCAGACATTTCGAAATTGCCTGAGCATCCGCGGGTCTCGGTCGCCACCCCCCCTTGCCCCCACAACGTTTTCGGAAAATTGAGAAGGCTTCCAGTTCTTCCGCAGCGTCCCAGACTTTGTGTCATTATGATGCAGGTGTATTAGCCTCACAGCCACTATCGCCCAGCCACATGCGGTCTTGCTATCACCTGCACGGGGGCTCTGGGAGGAGCTGTGACATAGAGGGTCAGCCTGCGCCAGAGCGGCCCTGATATGGCGGAGGCGGTGATGAGCGCCGTCACTGATACGGCCGCGGCTCATGCATATAGACGCCGCAGTAAATCTGATTAATTTGTCATACAGTTTCCGGGATTCGATGCATGCAAAGGAGCCTTTAAAAGCAGCTTGAGATCTCCGTAGGCCAAAAATGCCCCCGTTTCCCGTTTCTCTGGAGCTTAAATATAGATCTCCAGAAAGACAAGATCAAACATCAGAGCAGCCTTAAAATTTGAGGAGAATAAATCACACAGGGGGAGGCTGAGGCAAAATAAATGTAGTAAAGTTCTGGTGAGTTAACCTGGGGTTTAAATCAACCCCCCCCGCCCCCTCCCCCACCCTCTATTGGAGAGGTATCAGCGCTCGGAGAGTCGGAGATAGACAGATGCGAGAGCTAAAGAGAGGGAAAGGGAGATAGGTGTAGCGCTGTGTTTCAGCTACTAAACTGCTGTGTAAATCTCTCCCCAGCTGATTGGAGGTGGAGTGGAGGCTGCAGGGTGGTGCCGGGTGGGGTGGGTGCTGGAGCGGGGGGGCAGGGGGGGGGCGCAGGAGGGCCCAACTCGTAGCGCTTTGTTCCGCTCCCCAGCTCATCCCAATCTGGAGAAATTCACCAAATGTAGGAGATAGATTGGCGCTCCGCAGAGGCCCCCGCGAAATAACCCTGATCCGCACCAGGATAGAGAGGAAGTGTGGGGGGGTTGGGGGGGGGATGGTGATGGGGGCCTCTGGAAGAGCCGCGTGCGTGCTCGGATCCACTCTCCCACAATGCAAAGGTCCCCGCGCTGGCGTGCAGTCCGTTAAGACGGACTTGGCCTGGTAAATGTGTTGCAGATGCTGGAGTTGCAAGATGCTTGTGTGACTTATGGAGAAGAGAAGGGGTGGAAAAGCTGATTGTAAGCTCGGAGCACAGCCTCCATAATCACAGTCAGGACTTGGATTCTTATATCCTCTCTACACCAAAATTTAAACCACAGCTGCTGTAACTTAAATACTCCAGAACTACTTTCATACTTGTGTCTTGTACCGCTCACGTAAATATTTACATATCTTTGCAGTTTATTTAGATGTTTATTGTGCGCTGTTGTTGCTAAGTATTATCCTATTTTCCCAAGTATTGTCCGCGTTTTCTGTAGTAGTGTCCAAAATGTCATTATTTGTAATGCATAATGGCAGTAACGAATTCTTGATTCTTGAGTCTTATATACAGTATATCATATTATTCGTATATATATATAGATTATTTAAATCAAGGTAAATCTGCTAAACACAACCGATCCATTCCGTCCACATCACCAGCAGCGATTGACAGCCGTTAAATTTGCTTTTCTGTTTTTTTTGTTTTGTTTTTTTTTACTCACGGGCGTCATGTTTGACATCGTCTCATCGGCGATGCCACGAAACAGGATGAACGCTGATTTTTTTTTTGTATGTTTTGTTTTTTTGGTCAAAGATGGGGGAGGTATTCATGGCCGAGACGCCAACCAGTCGCAGTCGAAGTTCCCGGCGGAGGCCAAAGCTAAGCTACTGGCGCGGTGCTACGACACACCTACGCTATCATGCACATTAGCGCGTCCACCCGGGTGCCACGTTTACGTCGCCGCCGACCGCAGCTGAGGCCAAAAAAAAAAAAAAAAAATGCCCATGCCGCTTGTAGCATTTTTACGGTGAAGACAAAAGCCAGAAGTTAGCAGGCGTTAGCGGGGTTTGTTTTGTGTTTTTTGGCCGGTGTGAAAGGGGCTTTAAACTCGGATAAATCACGGCATCTTTACTATATTACTTCAGACACGTAGCCTGCAAGTGGATACGTATTTGGCACATTATCATCACGTTTAAAGTGCTTGGCTCGGATGAAGTTTGGCAGCTCGTTTTTTTTTTTGTGGGTCACGTGGGCGTCTCTGAGGGCCCTTTAGTCGAACCAAGACAATTAAATCGGATTTTGTGCGTTCGGTCTTCTGAGGAGCTGGTTGCATGGGTGAAGTAAAAAAAATAAAAAAAAAAGGTCTCCAACAAAACTTAAGCCTCCTTAAAAAAGAATATTTTCTACTTTGTAAATACCGGCACAAAGAGATAAACTGCTTGAACATTAAGCCTGGAGGCAAATATGCGTAGACATGTAGAACCATGAGGGGAAAGGATGGGCATTAACCAACTTGTTCGGTCTAGACAAACAAATGACTTCTGACACTGAGTAGCGGTGGAATGTATACTTTCACGCGGCGCCGGTTGCCGCTGACGCTTCCCTCCTTTTTAATCAATCAAGCCTTCTCTTCTCTTTTTCTGTTTTTCTTTCCCCGCCGCGTTAATTGCTTCCACCCCTCGCGAAACCGTGTTTGTCTTTAAAGGCTGCGAAAGCATTTGAGCAAGAGAAAGCCAAAAAAAAATAAAATAATAATAATAAAAAAAAAATTAAAAAAAAAAAAGAACAGAGCGGAAGAGAGGGGGAGGGGGGGGATCTATTGATTTAGCGAGGAAGGGCAGAGCGTGATCTACCAGCCGCGCATATATGATGAATGGCAAAAAGACTGGCAACCCAACACTTAACATCTTCTATTATTTAACTTCTCCGCTCGCTTTCTTCCCCCCACTTTCCTCTCACTGTTGCGAATAAAGACCTGTTTTTTTTTTTTTTTTAGTTTTTTTTTTTATCTCCCTCTGTTCTGCTGCCCGAGCTTCACATGCAGCGGAGAGCACTTTGCACAGCAAGAACATTAGGCTAATTTATACAGCGGTAATTAGGCCATTAGACCTGAAACAATCTGGGACCCATAATTAAGCAAAACGCTCCAAAAGTCAACAGCAACTCCCATTGAGCTTAGCCAAACAGTCTCTGAAAGTGTTATTTACATGTCCAAACAGCTTGGGGTCTCAGTGTAAGCAAACATGATAAGAGCCGGGGCGTGAAGGGATTGATCGGTGGGGGAATTGGCCTTCATAGGCGAGAGCCAGCCGCCGCGCCGCTTTAACGGGTAGCCGGCATGAGGCTTCTTCATCTCCGTTTGAATTTTTTAGCATCAAAATTAGCATGAATACGCAAGTTTTTAAAAGCGGTTAAACCCCGTAAGAGCAGGCCACTGACTCCTTTTCATTTTTTTTTTTTAATCTCTTGCGCCACCCGGGTGTCATGGCTGCGTCACCGGCGACTGGAAGTGAAGACGGTAAATACCCATGACTGCTGCTGAGTCATGTGACCCGGGAGGGAATGCCGAGTCGGCCCTTTCAGAGTGAAGACAAAAGAAGGATGTTAGCGGATGTTAGCGGGTGAAAGGGGCTTTCTGATGACAGCAGGCGCTTCGAGAGGCTGGACCACGGAGTCATATCGTTTGGGCTTCACTCTAAATATTTACGGTCAGGCCTGTTCGATGATGTGCAACGGCTCCGCGTATAAAAAGGAAAAATTCCCCCATGACGCATTTACACTGAAATGTGTGCATGAAAGGAGCAGGGTTTTTTTTTTTTTTTTTTTTTGTAATTGAGTGTAATTTTATTTAACAATAATGAGAGTTTGACAAAACACCGAGTTCAGTAGAAAGCGCGTGCTCTGGGTGTGAGCTAATAGAGAACAAAGGCTGATATTAAAACCTTAATTGCCTTAAAATAACAGTTTTGCAATGATTTTAATGAGACGTTGACACGTAAACGGGGGAGACTGGCAGCGCCGGCGGTGCTGCTCCGTTCACTTGACGGCTGTTTTCGCACTTTGTAACCGGAGCTGAGAAGTTCGGAGGAGCGCGTCGTGGTGCTAGAAGCTAGCTCGGACCTCTCGGGACAGACATGGCAGAGGTGGGGGAAAAAACCCAAAAAAAACGAAGAGAGCGTAGAAGGAAGCCAGGAAGATCCTTACCTGCAGCTAATCAGCGTTGACTGCTGGACGTGAGCGATCCAGAGGCGCCGATAATTAGGTCAGAAGCGCGATGGAGTTCACAAACGTGTCTTCGGCCGATATGAATTCATTCTTACCTCGACAAGCCTTGTGTCAAAATCAATTTTTTTCCGCCTTTCGAACAATGTTAAAATAGTGTCGGTTCTCCCCGCGCCCACACATGGACGGATTAAACCCTCAATCGTTCCGCGAGTACAACTTTCTACAGGAGCAGCTGCTTTGGAGCGCCTTGATTTCAAATGTTTTGTGGGAGTTTAAGAACGGTAAAAACATCCGAGAAGGGGGGGGGGGGGGGACTTCGACATGAGGCGTCATTTCGAAGAGGGTTATGACCGCTGCGAGTTCCTTAAGACGCCATCTCGGAAGAGCAGTTTCAAACAGTCAACCCCACAGCCGCCGCGTCCCCTTTGTTTGCTCGCGTGCTCGGTGGCGCTCGCGCGTCTCGGAGCGCCGCGTCTCGGATTCGCGCCCACATGCAGCGCCCGCAGAAAAAAAAAAAACAACAACAACAACAACAAAAAAAAAAACACGCACGCACGCAGCCCAAGTCCCCGCGCATCTTACGCACACCTTGCAAAGTGTTGCGGGGCGATGGCGTAACTGCGGGGCCGCGCCGCTAAGACGAGCGTGCCTTTGCGGTGAGATCATGAGCGGGGAGAGAGAGGTGGCATAATGAAATCTGGCAGTCGCAGCCCCGGCGCAGGCTTCATATGTTCCACATTAGCAATTCACAAACCTCTGGAGCAGGCCCCAGCAGCTCTTTTCTCACTCCGCCTTAGTCGCTTATGACAATCTGTCACTGGCTCTTTGTGCTCTCGCAGCGGAGCGTCAATGAGAAGTGCGGTGTTTATGGAATAGTTTTTTCGTCCTCGGCTGCGGGTGACACACTGTTAGAGCAGAGTCAGTGAACCTTCGCCAGAAGAGGGGAGGCGGGTCCCCCCCCCTCCCCCCTCCTCCTCAAGCACCTCCCGCCCCTTCCCTCCGCCAGACCCCCACCCCGCGGTTGAGACAAGACAATACACTCGCAATCCTGACTTGACAACAAAAGGGGAGAAATTGTTTGTGCATTAACCTGAAAAAAAAAAAAAAAAAAACTAAATCAGGGTTGAGTGGCGGCCGGAAACTCTCCTCAAGTATCGCGCGCGGCCGCGGCTGAAGATCCTCTGCAGTAAAACTTTCATTATGGAAGGAGATTAACCAGTAAGGATATTGGAAATGAAGTGCTTTAGGCTTTATCCTCCTCTTGTCCTCCTGCTTCCTTTGAAAGGCAATTACCACTCCGTCTTTAATGAAGGCGAAGCTGGCTTTTGGTTATGAGCATGGTGTGTTTGTGTTGAATTAGAATTAATGAGCCCGGTCAAAGTTTGCCTCTAATTGCCCTTTCATTAAGACCCATTTGTAATGATGTCTTAATGACTTTCATCTCATCTCCTAAAAGAATTTTAAAAGGAGGGGGGAAAATAAAAAAAAATTAAACAAAAAAATTGAATACCGCCGCACAAAAAGTTGCGCCGGGGTCATTATAATGTTTGAAAAGAGTAAGTCATTGATCCCGACTTTCTTTTTGATTCGGCAGGGGATCATCGCTTTAATCCCCCGCAGCTAGCCGGCGTTGTTGCGCGGCGGTGCCGGTGGCGGCTGCGCGGAAAGGCAGAAAGCGCGTTGCCCCGGCTCTCCTATGTGCCTCCCAGCTGTGTTCCGCGGTAGGCGGCTGAGAATACCCCCGAACGTCCAGAAGCGCAGGGGCAATTTGGTCCCGAAGTAAACAGCAAAGAGTCCCTACAGGAAACACTGGAGATGGATTGCAGGATGGAGTCTCCCCCTCTCCCTCTGTTCTTTTGCGGCTGTATACATTCCCTCCAGTGACACGGGGCTGTTTGCCTTGCTAATGGAGAGCTGCGCTGGCGTAAAAGAGGTGGCAAGCTCTATTTACATAGGGCCCTGGTAAAGTAAACTTTGGAGTTGGATTTAAATAAACCTCGGTGGAATGGTTTGCCATACAGCGCGGTCACGGGCCGCAGCAGAAGGGATGGAGGTTGAGAGGGAGGGAGGGAGGGAGGCAGCGAAAGAGTAATGAAGGAGCAAGAACAAGGGTCCAGGCTTGGCAGAGGTCTGTGTTCAGTGAGGAGCTCCAGAGACATAAACATAGCGGGGACCTGGGTAATTCAATGAGGAGTGGCGGATGTGGGGAAGAAGGTGTGCGCTGCCGGGGTGAGGAGGTGGAGCCTTCAATATGATTTTTGCGGCGTGTAATCTCCACAGTCGGAACAAAGGTTACGGTGAAAATTCCGGCAGCGCGGGCAGGGAGACGCACCATTAGAGAACACGAGGCTTTAACTTCCAACAAGCTCGAGACGCAACACGTAGGCCCCCGGTAAAAAAAAAACAAAAAAAAACAAGAAAAAACCCGAGGCTTCATTCCCCCGCTCTGACAGCCGAGGGCCGGCGGCCCAGGAGCGAAGCCTGCTGAGAGTAAACAAAGCAGATATTGCCCTTGTCTAACACCAGTCCATCCCTCCTTCCCGCAGCAGCTCTGGAATCAGCCGGGGCGAGCCCGGCCAAGAGTGAGTCATCAGGAGGAAACCATCAAACAGAGCGGAGTGGTCAGATGCTTGCCAGAGCTGCACGGAGGAGGATTTTACCGCTTATCTTTATTGTGAAAACCATGAAAAAGGCTCGCATGGTCCGTAAAAGTTTCTAAAACTTTCCCTCCACTCCTCGAACGCGCCGTACCTCCGCCGAACAAGCAAAGGGGCGCTTTGCTCTAATGATGCTCTGCGAAACTAGTCGGGGGGAGGGGGGGGTTGAATTCGAGTTCAGCAAATAAGAGGTCGTTAGAGTTTAGAGACTCGTAACGATGCGGCGTTTTTTAATGCGCAGGTTTTAAAAAGGTTTTTCACGTCGCGGGCAAATTTCCTCTCGATTCTGTTTGTCTTAAGGCGCTAGTTTAAAAAAAACAACAACAATTTTTTTATTCCAGCTAGATGCTACACGGAGAACCAGCCTCCACAGATGGCAACAATCCTGGCTTCTGTCTATTGTGAGAGCCGCAGCTTAAGTACGTGCTATCGTATCATGACGGGAGACGGGTACGCGTCGCACCGAGTGGTGCATAGAGCCGACAAAAAAAAAATTGCGGGAAAATAACTCGGCGCAAGCGGCCTTCGCATTTTTCGGCGTCTGGGTCTGCGCAGAGCACAATAGGGGCGGCTGTGTTTAGTGCCAGTGTTTAAAACTTTAATAGGTACTGCGCCAATTTAACATGTCAAAGTCAATTCAGCCGCCGCCTTGAGCAGCGCCCGGCCTGTGAGAACGGCTGTGTGCGTCTTCTGTGGCTGAACTTTCCGCGGTCTGAAACGTTACATCATCTGGGTATCTCGGCGAGGATTTGGAGACTGCGAAATTTCAACAGAGCGTCTGTGTCGGAAGCCGGCTAATTAGAATGGAGGACGGGTCAAATGGAAGAAAGGAAGTATTTTTCGGGGGGCTTGACCCGCACCGGCGGGAGAAAGTCAGCCTCTGCCGCGTCTGATCAGACCGGATTTTTTTTTTTTTTTTAAAGAGCGGCAAACTTGCGGACGAAAAAGAACTTGCGGCCAGCAGAAGAAAATATGTTCCTGACGTGCGGTTTTGCTAAAAGGTTCCGGAATGCCACAAACGGGCCGCTGCGCCATGAAAAACGGCCGCAGTCCACCGGAGTGACGGTTCAGCCGCAAATCAACCAATCAGTGGCCACATTTTCTGAACTACCGAGGCACAAATGGTCGAGAAAACAAAAAACGAGAAAGACGATCAAATGTGGAGCGGCGGAACGCCAGTTAGGGGGAACAGAACTCGCGCCAGCACACGTAATTCCTTATTAAGCACTGCCGCTTTTTAAATGGCTGCGCCGGGTTTAATGGAATTCCGCCCGCGCCGAGACGCCGACGTCAGCCGAAACACCTCGCAAAAAAAAAAAAAAAAAAAAAAAATCGGCTCTGGCGCGAATTAGCCTGCAGACGGCCGTCGCACCGCGGGGAGGTGACTTACAAAATAGACCAGGAAGTCGGGCATCGGCGGCGTCGCGACTCGGCATTTCAGCGGCGCAGGTCCCCCCCCCCCCGGACCCAACCGGAATGAATCAGCAGCCCCCCCCCGGCTACCTCCCCACCCGACGGCCTCGCCAGCGATAACTCAGCTGACCCCCGCCGTAGTGGCTGTTGTGTCGGCCCCAGCTGGCATTGATCATCACAACGAATGAATGAGTGATGAGGTAAGCGGACCGGAGAGGTGCTGGGGGGGGGGCGAGGGTGGGGGGGGATCAACACCTGCTGCGCTGCCAGAGACGCAGCTGCGTTTGGCGCGGACCGGCGCTTTGCGGAACTGTCGGGCACCCCGCCGCTTGGCCATCTGCCCTCCCCCGGCTCACGCTGCCAGATGTGTACAAGCAAACAAGCAAAAAAAAAAAACAAAACACACAGCCGGCAGTATCGGAGACCTTGCCGCGTGAAGGTATGCAAATGGTGGCACATGCTTCGCCTCGGGGGGGGGCGGCGATACACTACTTGGCAGCGGCTCCCAAACAGGCAATAAAGTGACATGTGCGCCGGCATCGAGAGTGTTTGTACAGTATGTGAATGAGGGGGAGGGGGGGGGAAAGGCGATTAATTTCTTTGCTTTCGGGAACCCAACAGGAACATTATGTGCTAATCGTTTGCTCCGTGCCGCGGTGCGAGCTTTTAACTCGTAGCGCCGCCGCCTCTCGGCGGGCAGCGTTTGTTTTTTTTTAGCTTGTGGTGTCCTGCCCGTCAGATGCTCAGCAGACTGTTCCGACTGTGAGGTGGCGAGCGAATCCGAGCCGGTGGCGGCGCGGCGGTTCGGATTTCCGTTGCACAAACAGAGGAGGGATTTTGGGGCGCTCGTGTCGTGCGAACGCTCTCGTGTTTTATCTGGAGAGGGGAAAAGGAGGCCAGTTGTTTCTGGCAGTGGTGACAAAACATTGACCTAAGTGTTTTCTTTCTTTCTTCCTAAGGTTCTCTTTTGTCCGGTTGCGCTCGCGCATGTTACGTGTGGTTAAGTGGAAGCGAAAAAAAAAAGATAAAAACAAAAACCGTTCGACCGCTTCTCTTGCGCCAGCGTATCGCCGTTTACTTTGAGTTCCGTCAGGCCTCTGGGTCGCCCTCCTCCTCCTCCTCCGGGGAGCGTTTTTGGAGCCGGGCGGCTTTCAGTTCGCTTTCATTTAACGAGGTCTCATTTGGGTGAGCCCACCGGAAGATAGCGATCAACCACTCGCCTTTCATTGCAGCCGCCGTCAAGATCAAGCGGCGACGGAATCAGTTCACCACGCAGCGTTTTATGGAGGAGCAGAAGAATGATCCGGTCGCGGGCTAACCTTTTTTTTCATGTTGTTGTTGTTGTTTTTTTTATCCCCTACAGCTGCGCCGCAGTTCTTCCCGACCTTCCATCCTCCCGTGCCGATCGACGACAGACACACGCAGGGACGCTACATCTACGAGCCTTCTCCCGTGCCGCCTCTTCATGTGTGAGTCTCACACACACACACACGCACGCACACACACAAAAACTGCCGACCGCGAGACCGCGTTCGATCCGGCCTCGCAACGGCGATCCGAATCCGGCCGCTGAACCTCCTTGCGCCTGCGAGCGTGGTGGAGCAGCAGCGGCGGCGGCGGCGGCGGCAGCATCATCCTCCTCCTCGTGGGCGCTGGGCTCCCTCTTGTTGCCTCGCAGGATCAAAGGCCGCGGCCCCCGTGTTACACGCGCAACGCGATCCGCATGTCAGGAGACGCGCAAATGAACACGTGTCAGAGACGGGCGGAAACGCGAGCCCGGGAGCGCGCGCCATCCTCATAAGAGCAGTGATCAAGCCCCTGTCAGGAGGAGGAGGAAGCGGCGCCTCCGCAGACATCCACCCGTTCCCTGACAGACACAAGATGGGCCTCTTGACGCGCCGGCTGTACGCCGCGGAAAAAAAAAAACCCCGTCCAATCGCGCGCCAGCTATTAAAATAGGCTGGAAACACGGAGCCGTGCCTCGTAGCGGGGAGTTGTAAGTATTTATAAGTGCGGGGGGGTGAGGGGGGCGCTCTTATTACGGGCGTCTCGCCTTTCCCCGGAGCGCTCCTGCTCACTTTTAATCACGCCACTCCACTCTTTCTGTTTGTTTTTTTCGCTCCCCCTTCTATCATTTGTATTCCCTGCGCCCCTAAAAACACCGAGGAGATGCCTCACCGTCCTTGCGGCGTTTGTTTTTTTTTTTTTTTTTTCTTCCGCCCGCCGACACGAAGGAAGCGATCACCGCGCGACGAGGACAAATTGGATGGGGCAGCTACTTGGGCCGCATTATGTTTGATATTCTTCATCATTATCAACTCCCCCTTTCTCCTCCTCGGGAGTCATATCTCTCCCTTGCTGATGTGCCACTAAGTGTAATGAATTTTTTATGCTCCCACACCCCTCCCACCCCCGCCGCCACCACCACCACTACCGCCGCCGCCGCCACTCCCCGCCACCTCTGTCCCACCCCACCTCTCAACCCCTCGTCTCCTGCTCAGGGGCTGCAGCAGAGGGGGAAAAAAAGGAGGGAGAGAGAGAGGCGAGGAAATAAAAACGGGGGCGGCGGGGGGGGTGATTGATGCCCCGTGTCACGGCAAACAAAATGGCAAATATAATTTAGCATTTAGCTTATGCGGAGATAATGGGGCGAACACGCGCCGGCAACACAGGTTCGAACAAACAGCCGCGGCTTGTTATCCGTCAGGAGCGCTTTGGTCGGATGTGGCGCGCAGGTTAGGGAGGGGGGAGGGGGGGGCAGGAAGGTGGAGGGGTTGGTAGCGGCTACGCGGGGGCCCGGGGAATTGAATTAAGGGGGAAGAAGTTGCGCGGCGCCGGCGTCTTCAGTCACTCCGTCCCGGACAGGAGTTATCTGCGCGCTTGGTTGGCTGTCAGCGCCGACGCGCCGCCGCTCGCTGCCATGCCACTTACGGCCTATTTGTCCGAGCCGTTAAGCATAGAGCTGTTTAATATGACACGCCGGGCCCGGGCAAACTATCCGTCATTATTACAAGACAGCTGCTTAGTGGCCGGCCTTGTTTTGAATCCGGCGGCGAGCGTTAGCTGTAAAAGTTGCGCCGGCTTCACGCCGGCGTGATCTCGACCGCTTTTTTTTTGTTTTTTTGTTTTTTGCGGCGGCGGGAGGCGACAAATGTTGCACGCTTGGCTTAAACAACAACAACAAACCAAAAAGAAAAGGAGCGCCGAATCTCCTCCAGAGAGCCGCAGCGCTCATCAGTCGGGGGCAGGGGGGGGGCGGCAGCTGCGTCTAACCACCTGATGGCGAATTGGAGTTAATTACACTTCCCGGGTTGCGCGAGTTTTAGCTGCGGCCGAACTTTTACGACCGGGAATGCCGCGGCCGAGAAGAGCTCGAGCGCTCCGGGAGTTTTCAGGAAAGTCGGGCGCGCCGCTCGCGTAATCTGGCTTGTAGGCAGGCCGAGCAAATACAGGCACTCAAGGTATAGCCGCGGCCGCCGGAGGGGGGTTGGGGGGGGGGGGGGGACGGAGGCGGCTTTTG